>LTAE01004208.1:0-33516 GCA_001647135.1 Pontederia paniculata | reverse complement strand
AATGGCCCCATCACATGCATTGCATCCCCTGCAACAGTCATTGTGCCACTCCACAAGTTTCCGGTCAGTAAGTTCCATGGCAAGCGGTAGCGGACGACAGCTAGATTCAGTGAGCCTAGCTCATAGCTTTTCACCATTTCAATGATATGTGAAGGATACCCACTGAGACAATCCAGTGCATATTGTTTGATGCGCCTGTGATCCTTGTAAACGTATTCATCTGATCATGAATTTGAACATAAATTTAGCCAACTTTTTAACTATTTGTTAATTAGAGATTACTGACATCAATGGAACCTATGGTGGTTTTGCTGAATATTGCTCACCTTCAGGAGGAGGAGAAGACACATCCAAAAACCAATGTACTAACTTGTCATTGATTGGAAGCGTTCCTAAAAGTCTAAAATTACTCTGCAGCAAGAGAAAATTAGCAGTAACACTCTTAGCTTCTTCACGGATAGTGAAACCTCGTATTGTCCAAGATTTAAAACTCTTTGGGGCCTTTAGTCCTAATGCTTGTGATATGTAATGAGGAACGGAAAGTTCGATAAAAGTTAATTTCAGAGTGGCACCTTAGCTCTGATTATTGTACCATCACTAGCATAAAGAACAGGAAATGAAGTCAGAGGATCTACTTCAACTCTTTCTATTTGACACCCAAAACGAATTGATTCTTGAGGTATATTGCTAGCCAATGCTTCAATGAGGTCGCTTCTCTTCAAGCATCTTAATTCTCCCCTATAATGACAACAGATATAAGATGCAAACCTTGTCATAATGATGACGGACAATCACATGTAAACGTACTAAAGCTGCAAAAGACGTGACATGCATCCCACTTTCCCTCAATCTATATGATTTCTAAAATGATGCAAAAGAACATGAGTTGATGATCAATGATTCGCATAATTAATATTAACATAACATGAGTTGATATACAAGAGCATTGTCAAATTGTTACCCGACGGAAATAATCCTTGTCCTACTATTTGGCATAGAAACTCTGTGTGCCCTGGAAAATACAAAAATATCAATTGTTGATCTTCAAATATTCAAAATTAGGCTCAGAACTACCGTGGCGGAGCCAGAACTTTTATTCAGGGGTGCACAATTACTCATATACTTATTTATATAATTAAAGAATTATTTTAATATTAATTTATATTTATAATTATAATTTTTAGTAATTTATATGTACGACATAATATAATTCGAGATATTTGCATTAATTTTACTTTTTATTTTAAACAGTAAAAAATAAAAAAAAAATGAGAACATTTAAAAATATGAATATGATATTATATAACTAATTCATAACTGAATAAAATAATAAAAAGTTGACAATATTGATATATATATATTTTCATGAAAAAACATACTTCTATCATGTGTGATAGAATAATAATTAAATATGCATGATAAAGTCATAGACTAATAAATAAAAATGCATAATATATATATATATATTAGTGAATTAATAAATTTTAATATAATATAAATAAGTAATACTTTTTGAAATAATATGAACTAATATTTGAGTAAAGGTAAAAGATAAATAATAAGAAAATAAAAGTATGCATGTAATAAAATAAGTAAGTAGATTATTATGCTACAATTATAGGCTAATAAGCAATAATATATATAAATAATTCTGTTAATGAATGAATAAACATTAATATAATATAAGTAAACTATATTTTATGAAAGAATATATTAGATAATATTGAGTAAAAATAAAGAATTAATAATAATAAAGTAAAAATAAAATAGATAAACTAAATATAGAAAAAAGGGCAATATTAAAAGAGCCAATGAGAATTGAAACATGGACCGCTTATTACAAATACTACACTTTATCCATCTCAGCAAGCAATTGATGTTGATTCATAACAAAGTAGTAATCTATTTAAAGGAATCCAGAGGAGGGGTCCAGGGGGTGCCAATGCACCCCCTTGCTCCCCCCTAGACCCGCCAGTCAGAAGGGAAGCAACATAATGAATTTAGTTTTCTGCATCCAGGCAGTAAGATGCTGATACACCTTTTCTTGTATGCAGTATATATAACAATGTACAATGCCTTGCAGTGCTAGTGTTGTTTATCTCTCTATTAGAAATAGCAAACTGGTGCTCAAACATACTCGGTCAAAAGAAGAGCCTTTGCTCTTAGAATGTTGCCCACATGTAGTTGATCAAGCGCTTTCCATCCATTGGCATGAATATTAATTGCTAACCCTGCAGGTCTCAGAGTATCAGATTTCTCAAGCACCAGGCATGATATTCCCTTCCTGTGCATATTTAGAATTGCAATTAAAACCAACTCATACCAAAATAAAACATTCAAACCAGCTGGTCTAATTAACAGTAGATGTATCATTCTTTTGAAAACAATGTCACAAGTAAAAGTATTTAGCACGTCAACTATTGGTAAAAGATACAATAGTCAGCACTATATGAAATGAAACCACGGATGCAAGAATTTTTTTTTTCCAAAAGGAACTCTAGATAAGAATAACCCCATAAGTAATTAGAGAAGGATTACACTCTATTATGGGAATACAATCCTAGACCTACATCTCATCAGTTAGAATAAGAGCAGATAGATTCCAACTGAAAACTTTCATCATTCCGGGTACTGTCCAGGAAATTCCCTGAGATGTATATACTTTGAAGCCAATTTTAATCAAGAACAATCTCTGCAGATAACCAAAACCAACCTATGAAGAGCCGAAGCAGTGGCGAGGCCACAAATCCCTCCACCCACGACTACAATGCCATGCTGCTGCTGCTGCTGCTGCTGCTCCGTCGCCTCCTTTGAGTTCATGTTGCTTTGCTCCAAAGCTGTTGATTCTGCTGCAAACTCATCCACCTTCTATCCGTTTTGAAGAAAAAAATAGGATCAATATGTTAGTCTACTTATCGACTGTCCTTACAGTATTTTGTCTTCAATCGCACGTTCGACCAGCGAGACTTCCATACTTTTAGGTTCGTATACTTTCGGCGTAAATGTTGTACCAAATTGAATCGATTATAAAATATGATACGTGTTAAACGTTGGAATTTAATATATGTGATATTAAATTTATATGTTCAAAATTTATTATATTAATTAAATTATTTATATGATATTAAGTAGTTCTTATAATTTCTAAATGAATAGTTATATTAACTACATAAGTAACTTTTTTTATGAGAGGAAGTCTATAAATATTTCTAAAGGGCAAGGTCCTTAGTTCAAGTCAATACGTGACTTATGAATTAGAAAATCTTTGCTATTAACACATTATGTATTTAGACTATGGCTAAAGACTTAAGTTATTCTAGTTCTATGCTTCCGCTATATATTATATTATAAGATTACATGTATGTTTATTATAATATTTGGTATCAAAGTTTGTATATCTTTGTCTAGCCATATTTTATTTTTAATGTTTTATCTATGCACATGTAGTGCATAGTTGACATTTATATTATGATTTTTTTTATCTTCTCATAAGTATATTCTTTTGCACTTATCAAAATTATAAATTTGTCATGATTTATGATTTTGCAAAATTATTACTTTTTGAAGATATTATTCATATTTTGTCAAGTTATGTGGGACTAAATGTCAATCTTTTTAGAAGCATATTATTTTACATTTATCAAAAGTATGAATTTTATCTTACTTATATGATTTTACATTTTTTTTTTGCTTTTAGAAGATGTCATCCCTAAATTATTTAATTATCATACATTTGACTATTATTTGCTATTGGTCATTTATGATAATTTTTCGTCATTTTTTGTTAGATTATGTGATTAATGTGAACTACTTGTTATTAGTCTCATATTGGTTATCGTATTTTAATATATGATGTGAAATAATATTTTTTTATAAGCATATCATTTTTCATTTATTAAAAATATGAATTTGTCATATTTGCTTGAGGATGTAAAGTTTTTGCTTTGGAAAAATATTTTTGAGATTACGTATTGTTCATTTGATAGTCATTACTTTCTTTATCCCGTAAAATATTGATTATGGGAAGAAATATTATGTTATGACTTTGTACACTATTTTTTCATAACCATATTATTTTGCTCATATTAAATGTATGAATTATTATACTTTTTGATAAGGCAAATTTTTGGTTTTAAAATAATACGAAAATATTAAGTTCATCCATTATTGTATAGCAAACTTAACACGAATATTTTAATTTACTTTAAGAGGTATTATAGTACCTTATGATGGTGGCTTATTATAAAATTTTTATAAGATATGATTGAGTTGATTGAGAATTCTTAAAGATTATGAACTCTATTTTTGGGTTTACACATAATAAATAATTTTCTATGATGTCAAAATGATTAAATTTATTTTCATAATTATTTCGGCTTGACTAGTTGATAGTCATTATGAAAATTTTATTTTTCAAAATAGCAAATATTATTTTAGTGTAAGTTAAAATATTATTTGCATCATAAATTAATTATTAATTTATGTAATGCATAAGATTTGTATGTTTTAACATATTTTATCACAATGTTTTGTAATTTGATATATCTGAATAATTAAAGAGTAGCCACAACATCTTTAATTATATGATTATATAAAATCACATTTAGAACATGACATCAAAATTTAATTAAATATAAAAGATACATTAGTTTTATCCTTCAGAAAAGTTAATTATGCTTTTCTATTTAATTAAGGTGGAAGATTACTATTATTTATTTCTTCCATAATAAAAGTTAAAAGTCATGTCATTTATATCTTATGACATCAAATTTTAACTAAACATAAAAGATACATTAATTTTATCCCACAGGGATGTTAATTATGCTTTTATATTTAATTAGGATGGAAGATTACTATTGTTTATTTCTTCCATCATAAAAGCTATGCTTTTATATTTAATTAGGATGGAAGATTAGTATTATTTATTTGTCCATCATAAAAGTTATGCTTTTATATTTAGTTAGGATGGAAGATTATTATTGTTTATTTCTTCTATCATAAAAGGAAAAATTTCACAAACGGTCATCCAACTTTGACGCGTTCCCGTTGAGTATTTGAGCATCACCTACCTATCGGACTCCAGCTCATTGATAGACATTCTTTTGAAGAAAGCCGCATGTCCATGGAATATTAGAAATATTATGTTGGATGCATGGCAATTGATGGATGGCTTTGTACATTTCATTCCTAGTTTCATTCCTCGACAGTTAAATCAAGCAGCTGATTACTTAGCTAAGCTTGGTAGAGACTCAATGTCGGCTTTATTTTGGGAACGAGATCCTCCTGAAGGACTCATTCAATTTTTGTATCATGACCATTATGGTCTCTTTTGCTAATGAAATTCCTATTTAAAAAAAAGGATCACTTGGAGCATTCAACTTCATGTTGCAAAAAAATTCGGGGCAGGTTTATTGAACTCATGATCGAACATGATGATTATAGAAACAGAAATTCACATTCAAATTTTGCCTTCATTCTCCTATAATAAAAGCGATAAAGAAGAATCAAATTTAATTGGCACAATCAATTAGCATATTATATTTCAAAATCGACGAAAATTAGTAGATGTTTGATTTTCAGAATTTGCGCAATTTGATCAAAAGACCATTATTTTGCTTACTCTGAATTGATCAATGCTAGTAGGCCTAGATATTGACAGTAGAGCGGATATAAAAAAGTGATAAAGAGAAATAATGGAGCACATATTTAATATCACCCATGTAACTTATCATAACTATTGATAATCAAATTTTAAACAAATGTATGATTTTACTAACATAATCATTTAAAAAAAATGTATTAGTAATTCTGATGAGCATTATACAAATTACTTATACCCTATTGAATTGATTCTAATTAGTTAAAAAGCGAATGAATGTTATTTTTTTCTCTCACTACAAGAAAATTGTAAAATTGTGACAGAAATTTGGGATGGTCTAATATCCCTCACAATTACTAAACGATATTTGTGACGGAATCCTTTTTCCTTCGCAATTTCTGACGAGCAAAAGTCATCAGAAATTCTGACGGAGTAAGTGTCCATCATAAATTATGAGGAGTAATAGTCCGTCAGAATTTCTGACGAATTTAAAATTTGTTCGAAATTATAATTTTGACGGACAGAAAGTCCCTCATAATTTCTAACGGACTTAAGATTCCGTCAGAAATCTAATGAATTTAAATGTCCGCCAGAAATTCACCTCCCTCCCTATTTATAGTTTTTCCCTCCCACCTAGATCTCCTCCTCTCTCCGTTTTTTTGTTCTTTTCTCCCTTCTCCTCTTTCTCTCTGTTTTCTCTCCTTCATTCTCTGATTTCTCTTCGTGTTTTTTTTCTTTCCTTTGGCCACGCTCCGGCACCTACACGGTCGGATCTGCCCGCGGAAGGGTAGATCCTGGTCCCTGTGCAAATGGATCCGACTGCGTAGGGGCAGATCCCGGCCCCTGCACGGTCGGATCCGACCGTGCAAGGCAGATCCGGCCTCTGCACGGTCGACTCCGATCGCGAAGAGATAGATCTTGACCCTGCGTCACGGTCGGATCCGGCCTCTGCGTGGCTGGATCCGGCCCTTGATCTCCCAGCCCTGCACGACCGATGAACTAATTTTTTTTATTTTCAACATTTTTTTTATTTTTTAAATTTTACTCTTGCAAAAAAATATTTTACTCTTGCAGCAGCGTTTTTTTGCTTTTGTTTTTAATTGTAAGCAACATTTTTTAATACTTATAATTTTTAATAATAATGAGATATAAAAGAAAAAACATTAATAATAAATATTTATAAATTATTTTTTAAAAAATAATATATTTGTGACAAAAAATGTATCTGTCAGAAATTCAGACGAATTTTTATGTCCGTCAGAATTTCTGACGTACTAAATCTGTCAGAAATTATGTTAGAAATCATATGTTTGACCTTCCATCGCAAATTCGTGATTTCCTTTAGTGTCTACTTTAAAGAAATCTTATTCAAACAAAGAGAAGGAAGATTTTATCTTCCCATTTATTAAGCTTATTTCTGTTTTATAGTGGATTTTTTGTTATGAGATTCATTCGTTATAATTAAAAGTGCGACTCAAGATGATACAAATTGATACAAATATCTTTTTTCCTCTTTAAACATAAAGCTTTTTGAAGTGGAAAGAAAAAAAATATTCATTCTTCTTTTGAATAATTAAAATATTTTATAACAAATTAATATCAGCGGAAAGAAAAAAATCTTCATTCTTCTTTTGAATAATTAAAATATTATATAACAATTTAATACTCTTCATTCCTTGCTTGCCACTGGTATCTATTTTCTTCCTCCAAACACTTTTAGGGGTCGTTTGACGCATTCTCATTTTTATTAATCGATAATTTAGATCACCACTAAAATAGAATACAACTTTGTATATTATCGGTAACATCACATTATAATATTTGACAAGTACTAATAACATAAACTATAATTTAAATTATTAAACATAAAATTATTAAAATACCCTAAAAATGTTGAACTTTATTAATATATTATTTTTATAAACAAAAGGACTTATTAGCCCCGAACTCATCTATTTTCGGAAAAACGTGACTTTTCACAAGATAAGACTAGTATTGACGATGAAAATAGTCTATTCTTATAACATATCTAGTAAAAAAATTAAAAAAAATAAGTTTGAACAAAATAAATAAAGTTTACATTATCAATCATATGAAAAATAAACTTAAGAAATCAAGAAAATATCCAACAATATTATTTTTAATAAAATGTAAATATTTAAAAATTTGGTTGAATGAACGATTTTGTCAAAAATGTATGTCATCTTACTAATAATCTGGAAAGACATCTTTTATAAGTGCTTTTTTTATTACCAGTAAGGTGATAATTTAGAATATCAAATAAGTAAAAATCATTAGTAATGTGTTGCAATCAAATGTGGTAATTTGGTGAACTCTGAGAATTTTAAATTAAATAAACGATAATCTATTTAGGTTATCTCATACCAAATGGCCCATTAGGGAAACTTACTTAAAGAAAGATGTATTTTTTTTTGTTGTAGTGCCATATATTTTTATACAAGATAATAAATTAAATTTTAACTCATTTTTAATATGATCAAACATAGAAAATTAATTCTTTTCCCCAATCACTATCCATTTTTCTTCATGGAATCGAATCCAGTTAAAAAGATAAATGGACATCATGACTATAAAAAAAAATTATATCTACTATATCTTTAATAATAAAAAAATTCTTTTATTTAAAAAAATTATCGAGCTCAATTATATTGAATTCATACCCATTAGATCTGTGTTAAATTGGGCCGAAACCAACAAAGAGATGACCCGAGAATAAGCTCAGTTGTTGAGTCGGGTTGGCACGAGCCGAGTCGACTAGCCTAGCCATACTTCCATCCATGTTAATAGAATATATCGATCAACTATATGGATAGCGCATTTTTTTGCATGTCAAAAGTTTTACTTTTCTTATATATATATATTATCTCAACAATTATCATAACATCTATTTTTAATCATTACATAAAATACTTATTTTATGAACATTGTCTTATATCAAAATTCAATAATCCTCTTGAAAATAAAAATAACGAATAAACATTTATTGAATAGAATGATAATTAACGAATATAACTATCATAATTCAATCTTTGCCATCATTCAAATATTAACATTAAAACTTAATATGGAAATAAAAAATTCATAAAAATATAAGTGAAAATAAAAAAATATAAAAATTAAGATTTGTTAATTTGTAAGTCAATTCAATCTCTCGTGCTTTTAATAATTTTAATTCAAATACAAAATTTATAAACTACAACGGCAATTAAAAAGATTTATGCAATAAAAATATAAAAAAGTATTATTAAAATATAAATAAACATGTCGCACAAATTTTTTTTGCAATGAATATAATTTTATTATTATTTTTATTACTTAAAAGTATAAATTATGTAATTACATAAGAATAGGTTAATGATAATTTTAAATCAAACACGAGATAACAATAAAAATATGACTTTAATAGATATATAATATAATTCTATGGATATTTTCTATGGGTATAAATTCATTAGTTTGCATCAAATAATTATCTATATTAGACATTTAGTAAATACGTTATTTTAAAAAACTAAAAATATAATAAAATATAATTTCACTTGAGTTTGCAATCATTCAAAATAATAATAATTATTATCTGATAAACCATAATTTCAAAAAAATTGAAATTTAAATTTAATTTTTTGTATATTTTATTTTAAAATAATTATTATATTTTTTCTGTTTAGTTTATATCTTAATTGTTATTATACTCTTTATTTTGAATTATAATTTTAATATTTTAAATTTACTTTATTTAGGACTCTTTAAAAATAAGTATTATTTTTTTATTCTCCATGGAGCAAATATTGTGAGAATATTAATAATTTAAAATTTTAATCTTTTTAATAATTTATTTGAGTTAGAACTTTTTTTAAACAATTATTAATTTAAGATTATTTTTTTTTATTTTTCTTAATTTACTTTAGTTAATATTCTTAAAAATAAAAATCAATCTCTTATTTTTTATTTTCTTATGGAGACAATATTCTAAAAAATTAATAAATTAAATTTTAATCTTATAGTAATTTAGTTGACACTCCTTTTAAACAATTATTATTTTTTTAAAATAATTGTTAGTTTAGGATTAGAATTTTAAATGTTTTTTTATTTACTTTAGTTAGGACTCTTAAAAATAATAATTAATTGTTTATTTTTTTCATTGAGCAAATATTCTGGAAATATTAATAAATTAAATTTTAATTTTTTTAGTAATGTACTTGAGACTCTTTTTAAATGAATTATTAGTTTATTTTTTTTTATTTTTCTTGGAAAACAATAATCTGAAACTAATAATAGTACTAAAATTTAGATTTATAACTCCCTTATTGCAACTATTTTAAAATATCCAACACGTTACAATATATAATAATTATTTTGATTAAATCATTTAGTAATTAATGTGTCAAATTTTCTTTTTTTAAGTTGAGATTCTCTTAAAATAATTATTATTTATTTAACTGTTTATTTATTTTTTTAGGACTCTTATTTTTATAAATAATTAATTATATGGTATAAAATTATTCTCTTTTTATATGTAAATAAAAGACAAGATAAAATTTTTTTCATATTCATAATTTTTTTTAAATAATCATTTGAGTTTTTTTTTAAATTATGGACATGAATATGACATAAGATTTTATGAACGATGTCATATATATATTATATATACGTAAGCCATATGATAACTTTAACGCGGGAAAGGAGGTCCCATGAAACCATTAGTCTTGTATTATTTTATCTATGCAGTCTCCTTCTGGATTCTTCTTAAGACAAGATTTTTGTTTGTGTTTTTTTAATGTTATAACAATAATAATAATACTAATATTAAAAATATTCAAACACTTCTAAACTTGTGCTTGTAATAAATTTTAAATGTAATTAATTCTTCCATTGACTTCTATGAAGCTTCTTCTATAGTATTCTCTCTCAAATACATTAATATCACTCATATCAGTTTGTCTTACTATTTTGCCCTTTTTCATGAGCAAAACTATTATGAATGTGAATTTTTTTTTACATTTCACATTATTAATTAGTACGCACCCTCTTTAACTTCAGACACCAGCATTAAAAGTGAAAATTAAAAAATGGATAAAGAGAAAGACAGCAACGAAGTGAGTAAATGATAAAATACAAATAATAAACTTTATTTGATATTTGATATTTTTTTTTGGAAAAGATGGAGGAAGAAGAGAAGGCGAAGGTGAAAAACTTAAAAAAACAATAGAGAGAATACAAATAAACATAATAATAAAGGGGAAAATATATTGTACACGTGTATAATGTATTAAATTAATAATCAAATATCAAATAAAATTTACTTTTTTATTTTAAAATAATTTATTTAATATGTTATCATTGAATTTTATTCTATTATTTAAAAGTTGAGTCTTTATTTTATTTTTTTTATTCAATGAGTTGAGATATAAGTAAAAATAAAAATATGATATGCTAAACTAAAAATTAAGATCGAACCATTTTTATATAAAAAGAATATATTAAAATTAACAAAAATAATAATATTAAAATTATTTGATAAAATAATTTATGTGCAACTAATAATACAACGGATGACATGTTTAGTAATATTAATTTATCAAGTAATTTTTTTTAGATAATTTTGATATTATGGATTTCACTTTCGTAGCTCATATGGTCTCAAAGTAAGAAAATTAATCATTTTAAATTTAAAAAAAATCTTTTTAGCAGAAATGTTTCTATACATCAACCTAAAACAATGTAAAGATGGGGACAAAATCGTCCGATAAAATTGGCAATTCCTATAAATAGCCCTCAACTCCCTCCTGTCAGCACCACTCTCTCTCTCTCTCTCTCTCTCTCTCCCGATCCTCTGAGCTGCTTCAACCCTCTTTTCCATGGCTCCGTCACGGCAACGCAGGGGGGAGGAAGACGGGGAGGTGTCGGAGCAGTCATCGCAGCAGCTAAAGCGCCGGCTCCGCATGAGACTGTGAGTTCATCAAGCCCCCCTGCATGCTTTCTGTCTCTTAAGATTTGTCTTCCTGTGAGTTTTGCTGAAATCGTTCTTGCTTTCACCTCGTACACATATCAGAGAAGTCAAGAAACTGCAGCGCCACCGGAATAAGCTGACGCCATTTACCCGAAAGGTAAAAAGATTGCATCTTGGATTCGATTGATTAGTTGCTTGCTGTGTACATAATTGTTGGTCACATCCCTGTCAAAAGTATTTTATTGTGGTAGTAAGAAATGACACACCAATTCATTCATATGCTATTATGAATCGTCTGACTATGAAAGTTTACTGCTTGCATAATGTTCAGATGAGAGAAAAAGTACGAGAACTTGTTCGCGATTATGTACTATCAATGTCGAATCAGATGCGAGAAGAAGTAAGGAGCCTTGTGCGAGAAGAAGTAGAGAGACTTGTTCGCAATTCTGAACCATCAAATCAGGCAAAGAGGCTTCTTGGCAATTCTGGAGCATCAACAGAAGAAGTTGAGGGACTTGTTGGCAATTGTGGACAATCAAGTACGAGGTAAAGATTCCTTGGTCATAAGATTAAATTCTCTAGTATTTAGGGTTTATTTATTTATTTAATGGATGATTATTCTTCATTATGTTCTGAATTCATTGTCTCGGGGGTAAATTAAATAGAAACGACTGTTGTTTCAGTCATGGAGTGGTCTTTCAATTGGATAAGTTGCTTTTGTTAATCAGTTTACTACCATCTGATTTTGATGTAAAAAAAATTCATTTTAGGCTGAACTCGAATCCGAGATATCGATTGCAATTCCAGAATGACCTACCTAAAATTCTTTATACGAATGACAAAGTAAAGACAAAGGGCGACGAGGATGTGGAGATTGTCATCTTTGATACTGTTTTGGGAAAAATAGTCACTTATGCTCCCTTGTCTTCTGCAAAGGTTGAGGTTGTTGTTCTTTATGGCGATTCTGGTGCTGATGGGCAAGAAAGCTGGTCTAAGGAGGAGTTTAGAGAGCAAATAGTGAAAGCAGGCGATGGAAAAGAGCTACAGCTGTCTGGAAATTTTGTCATTAAGCTCAACCAAGGGGTTGGCCATCTTGAAGATATCAAATTTAAAGATAACCCTCGCTGCTTGACAGGTAAAAAGGTGTTCAAACTGGGCCTGAGACTGCATCAAAATGAAGATGCAGAAGTTAAAGAAGGAATCAGCAGTTCTTTCGTGGTGAAGGATTACCGGGTAAAAGGTGACATCCAGATCTAGAATACTTTTTACAGATTACATTTTTTGCTGCAGCTAGATAACTAATTTGTTTAAATCATGATAAGATTGAGTGTTATGCAATTGCGTCAACTTATTCCTTACATGGCTACAAATATATATATATATATATATATATATATATATATATATATANATTATTCCTTACATTGATACAAATATATATATATATATATATATATATATATATATATATATATATATTGCATATCAGAAATTACCCTTTTTACATAACTTAGGCTTTAATCATACTTGATATCCTTGTATGTTATCAAGTGTCCACATGAAAAACATAAAAAAGCTATTGACAATAGATCAGGCCCTTTGACTTACAATGTATGTTCTCCTTTGTTGTGCTAAACTTCAGGTTATGAGAAACATCATCCTCCATCGCTGACGGATGAAGTCTATTACTTGGAGGGAATTTGGAAAAATGGGCAAATTCACAAGAGGCTGTTGGATGCTAAAATCCCTAATGTGCAGGAATTCTTGCGAGTCTATTATACTAATCCTGATAAGTTGCGCAGGGTAAGTACGTTAAGAATGTTTTCAGCGGACATTCCATGGGTGTCAAATTGCTAATCTTCATTCCTTTCTTCCTTCTGACACTTTTAGCTGCTTGGAGCAAACAATAGAGCAATTGACAGAAGGACATGGAAGAAAATCACTAAACATGCTTGTGAATGTCATCCAGTAGATGAGCATCAACAGGTTTTCTAGTTTCCTCGAGAAAAATCAATACACTCCAGCAACGATCATGCATGATTTAAAAAAAAGTTTTGTTTTCTCTCGTACCTCATTATTCATAACTTATTTCTTCCGAGGGAATGTTCCTCTGATCACATGGTTGGGTCAATGCACTTCTGATAGAATTAAAAGTTAAAATATCATCAAATGGGTCAGCGAAAAGTCCTATATAAAGTGTGCATTGCACATGTCTTCTTTATTCAATAATTAATGTGGATTGCATAAAGACTATACTATTGGTACATTTCTATGTTTATTAAATTGAGTAAGCACTGTTCCTAAGTTCCTCTAATTAATTGTAAATAAAATTCTTTTCCCTTGTAGGTTTCTGGTGAAAACCTTAGAAACAGTACCTTCCAAAGTCCTGACATTATTAAACCATCTGAAGCCCCAGTGGTTAACAGCAGTCCGAATCCTCCCCATGGAACATTTTGCATCTCAGCTCAAGAAATAAGTTCTTTCACCAGCATTACCAGTTTTCTGGGTGAAAATAGCATTACAACTCTGATCTGTTGACCCGATTTTGGAATTGGCAAATTGATCTCTTAACTTTGATTTTTTTTCTTATGGACAGATGAATTAGTGCCCAGCCCGGTAATGTCAAATGAGTTGTGCAATGAGATACCACTTGAAGATTTACTTGCTAAGGATTGGTGTTCTATTATCCAAATGATACAGGGGAAATCAGTTGATTCCTGGGGCGAGCTGTTTATAGTGATTAAATTTATGATTAATATAACAAAGAATCCAGTGATGTGAAACAGGCTCACCTTTCTGATCCTTATCCTGGAAATGTTAGAGAATCAGCAGGAATGTATCCAAAGATGTCAAGAATGCTTCTTTGTGTTCTCTAAAGCCATACAAAGATTGTTCCTGCTTATGGATGTCATAATTCTGCTTCTAATAGTCAGGACAATTGTTTCCATGTGGGCTAATTTTGACCTATATATTTGTGCTGTTGGGTTTCTTATGCATGTTTTGTTTCTGAAACTGGTCATACGCTTGCTGCTCTCGGGTGTCACCCTCTTTATGTAATTTCTTTCATACATATGAGAATCTGTTTCAGTGTTATTTTATGTCACTGAAATGTAGCCTATCAAATATGCCCAAGAGCGTTTATAAACAAACATGAAAGTCAGTGGAATATATACATGTTCCTTTAATTCTAACTAGAGCATAGGAAAAAATAATATTTGAACTTTAGTTTAGCATTAAACTATAAACATGCAAAACTAATAGGAAAAATGGATTTCTTAAAAATAACTAAACAATAAATCCAAATCAAATAGACAATATAAACAAGAAAGTAGTTGCTAAATTTTGCCTATGTAAGGTACGTAATAAGATTGATAAAGTTTTGCTTCATTGTATAGCTTAAAATTATAAGACATGATTAAATTATTTAACTTGGAAAGTTAACATGACATGCAAAGATCAGACTTTACTAGTTACGAATACATGCAAAATATCTGAACAAAAGAAAAGGAGAAAAAAAAAAGAATCTGCATAGTCACTGATAAATATATCAACATTTTGTCCTAGAAGCATTGTTTCTGATCCAGATTATATTTTCGAGCTGCCAATTTACAAGAATACATGTGATATGGTTCGTGCTTGGTAGAAAGTAAGATCAAATTCTGCAACTGCTGTTTAACAATATATTTGAACTTCAAATATCAGTTTCTCCAAGTGTAACTTTTCACACTTTCGATTGAATACTATAACAGGAAGATTGATGTACACTTTTTGCATTTATCGGGGGATTGTAAAAAAATATATCCAGTCCTGGACTCTGAGATAGGCCACGGAATTGAAAAAAACATATGCAACTAGTAGCAGTTGTCACATACAACTACTGATGCAGCTTTCAATCCAGCCACAAAATTGACCACTCTACTTTCTACCTGTCACTTTGATGTTTTCTGATCGTTTTCCATCAGTGCCATTGGAGGTAACCTGCTGCTTGGTAGTTTTGTTTGGTGTTCGACCAGGCCCATTTGGTACCTTCCTGGATGGAGACGGTGCATGGGAATAGCTCATCTTCCTGGATCACAGAAGAAGGGATTACCTTATTCCAGTAGTCCATACTCCATAATAGATTGCAATTAATACAAGGTTTGTAGGTTCAAATTAGTACGAATGGAAGTATCAAATTGTGGTAATTATATATGAATAATGTAGACTGCCTGCAAAAATAAAGCTACACAAAACCTCGAATGCTAATAATGTAAATGAATTACCTTAATTCTGGGCTCTTTATTGGATTTGCTTGAGGCTTTTTTATCATGGATACACCATTGACAGAGCTGGACAGTTTTGAAAGATTGAGCTGCAATTGCATATCCTGCTCCGAAGAATCACTGGTGGCCATTTCAAAATCATCAGAGTCATCAGTAGCTACAGAATTTGCTTGACTTATCATGTCCGTGCACCCTTGATAGAAGAAGTCAGATGCCTGAAGGTTATCATCTTCCCAATCTCCAGAAACCATGTCCTTGTAGCCACTAGGTTTCTTGAGTCCTGAAAATCTCTCTGGCCAGCAAGAAGGCTCATTTGAAATTAATAGTTCCTGAAAATCAAGATTTACTCTCTTCTGCATCACTTCCACGTTCCTCTGGACCTATGATTGAAAAAAAGCAATCAGATTAACACAGAATTTGTTGCACCAAGCTCCCAAATTTTTTAGGGGGACCAAACTCTAAAATTGTCAGTGTCCATATTTACTGATAATGACATCATCCATCACAAGTAGAAATCTTAGTATTTGGCATTACATTTGTTGACATATATGAATCTTAGCAATTAGCATATCATGTGTATATGAGCATGACTAGACTTGGTAATCAGGATCAGATTAAGGACAATTACTGTTGGTAGAATTAACTGGTAGAAAATAGCATTACTACAAAAAAATCCACAAAGAAAGAGGGAGTCTTACTTCTATGTTTCCCACCTCCTCCATTGGTTGCCTACGATTTGGATGAACAGGAGAGGTTGGTCCAGACTTCATTCTATAGACATCAGGACTTGACATTGTAGTTCGTATGTGGTCATTTTCACCTTCTTTGCTAGCTAATTCTGCCTTCAGACTTGCTATCTGGAATGCATAAGATAAGAGCTTATTATACAGCAACATTTAAAGTAAATCTTAGCAAGCATGGTAGAGAAAATACAACATAAAAATGATCGGAAGAACCTGTTGTTTGAGCTCTTTGAGTTCTCCACTATCCTTATTTAGCCGAGCTGCACCAAGCTCGATAGTGGCAACACGTTCCGCAAATTTGAGTGTACTTAATGTCTCACCTATTGCATCGGCATCAGGACTAATATGGACAAACATAAGTGTCTTGGCTTGCCCTCCTGAGTACACAGGAACAAATGCCAATAGCCTCAGTAAAGATGTTAAACACCCCCTTGTTAAACCAATAAATTGTAGTTGCACCTACCTAAAGAATCTTGGAGTAGTTGCGTAAGTTTGCTATTTCTATAAGGAACATGTGAACTCTTTTGAGCAAGGGCTGATATTACATCTCCTAAAGCTGCGAGTGATTTGTTTATATGTTGGGCCTCTTTTAGCCTGTCTCCTCTAACTTCGGATTTGTCAACTCTTTCACTGCCTGCCAAATCAACTAGATGCATACAGCCTCTAAGAACAGCACCAGATGTCAAGTCCTTTCCATGAACGTGAATGGTCAGGCAACTGCGAATAGGAAGTGACAGTCATTGAGTATTAAATTGTTAATATATCACCAATGAATGAAACTAAATTCCAACCTGTGAGATCGACTACTGCGGTCGTTCATAGCAGTTGCACTCACTGCACGATTCCTGTGACCAAGGTTCATCAATTGAATAACATCTGACGTTGATGTAACTGGAATCAAGGTTGCATCAGGTACACTAAGTCCATTCTGAGGACTAGTACGAATTTCTAATGTACTTCCAGGTAAAGGAAAACTACAAATGCAGAATGTGTTTATAAAGATAAATCCTAGCATATCTGATCACAGATATACACAAGATGAAGAATGACGAAAGTAATAAATCATAGAAGGATATTTTTTTTGAACACCATCACTAGTAAGGAGATCTCTGACTTGTTCATTATATATCTCCATCATTTGAACAAAAATTTCATACTGGAAAGTTTCCCTCCTCTCTGCTGAGAGATTGAATAAGTCATTGAGTGCTCTATAATTTACTCCAAGACCATCTTCGGTGAGTTCTTTTGGTCCAGTCTGAAAAACAAATATTGTTGAAGCAATAAGTAACATCCAAGGTAAATCTTTATTGGAACATTTATATGTTCATGTGGTGATCCTTACCATTGTATAAGTTTTTCCTGATCCTGTCTGTCCGTATGCGAAAATACAAACATTGTAACCATCAAGAATAGAACGAATCAAGGGCTGAGTGTCAGTGAAAACCTCCGCTGTAATGATGAAAGAGTGTGCTTGATTGTGAGAATTTATGCCAAGGAAAACTAAAATGAATAGACAGACGGAGCTTTTACAACCTTGAGTAGCAGATGGCCCAAATACTTTGTTGAAGGTGAAAGATTTACGGCCATCTTTCCCATATTTCAAAGGAGTAATAATCGTGATGTTTCCATCTTCAATGTTACCCACAGTGCTTAGCTTACTTGATTCTCCAGGTAGAAAGGGCCTTATGCGACAGTACACTCTAATATTTCCTAGTGTTGAATGCAAGAAAATGAGCAAAAAGAAAGGATTGATATTTATTGCAGTCAATATGTTCTTGGAAAATCTGTCTTGAGTTACCTTTAAGATCTTGCACTTGATTGTACAGCTTTCTGTTCTCTTCGAGAACTCTGTGATATCCTGAAGCAGCATGAGCAAGAACATGCAAATGCTTCCCTAGTATTACAAGAAAGCGTCTTCAGATCACAAACACAGAAAACAACACAGTGTGCACAATGTCCAGAAGCAACTCACCAAGATTGTTGAACTGTTCATTATATTGAATTTTCATTAACTCCACATCAGATCTGGCAATTTGAAGTGTATCCTTGAGATCCTGTAATGATGAGAAGCCATCAATATGGCTTGAAGACTCGTACATCATAAAATATTCTGATACAAGTCCTTGCCTGAATTTCTCTTTTTTGCCAATCAAAGATTGCACCCTGTTTTAGAAACTTCTCTTTTAATGCTTCTTTGAACTTCTCTTTTAATGTTTCTTCAATTTTCTCTTGTGATGGTTCTTCATGATTTGAGGTGGTTGTAACATCCCCAGTATTTGTGGAACTATTCTCTGCATCCTCCATCTGACATGGTAAATTTTCCTTTTCGGTAAATATATGGCATGACAAATTTTCCTTTTCGATGAATATCTGTCATGGTAAAAACTGTTAGACATTTCTTTGAATTTAGGATGCATATATATGATACTACTTCGTAACTCACAATATAAAAAAAAAAAGCAATAAGTACCTTATTTTCATCTGAAAGTGAAGATATAGCAGTGGAGTCATTTTTTTTGGAATTGTCACTGTTTCCATCTATTAAATCCTTTGAGGTCATCTTTGTCTGTCAAATTTTTGCAAGGTTAACTTCAATGTCTATCATAACAGTTCAATTTCTTTAGTATGTTTACTTATTTTCTGCCTAACAATACTGTGATAATAACTGTTGATCAAGAGTAAGGGACATATGGCTTCATGCAGAAAACAACGATAAATTGCAGAAATGTCATGTAGCTGGGACCCAAACACAGCAGATGAAGAAGGATGAAAAACTGTTGACATCATAAAAGCACTAATTAGTGTCAACTTATGAAGTGCTTATAACATACCAGTTCATTTTGGCTTGCAATACGACGTTCAAATTCATGCATAACCTTGCTTAAGATTGCTCCGACAAGCTGAAAGGAAATGAAACTATGACTTATTCATTTACTGCAAGTGAAAGACTCATAATATATTTGCCTTACCACAGGAACTTCTTCAGGTTTCTTGTCTGTTAGAATTGTGCGGACTAGCATATTCAAAGAGCGTGATGTTGTCTGTGAAACATAACATGAAAGTTGCTTAAATTAGATGCTGAGATTAATTGAACTTCGTAAATCCAAGGAAGCAAGCTTACCAACCATTTCACTAGGGTCCAATGAAAAGTCAAGTTCCAAGTTTTGCTCCAGTGATGCATCATCCTGCACTTTGTCCATTGAATGGCTTTTCAAGAGGGAATTCATAAAAGGCTCTGTGTTCTTCCTCACAAAATATTTCGCTGAGCTTGCAGGTTTCGCTACACCACCATACTTCCAGGAACCATTTCTACCTTCCTTACGTTCATGGTAGGATTTAAGGACCAGGACACAGTTGACAACCCTAGAAACTTTACCTCCCTGTTGTGGGAAAAAGAGAAAAATGTTACGAATGAAATAATTAAAAGAATCAAATCGGCTATGCAGTCATTTTTATTCCTCGCAAATGGGTGTGCTTATCTATGTCCAAAATTCCTTTGCACTTCGATAACGAATGCACCATGTGGACATTGTGATATGATGCAAGTAAAGGTTGCCGAAATAAAAAAAAATTGCTACTTTAGATGTTATTCTCAATTTGGAAGCATTACAAGATAGAATTCCATAACTTTTAAAATAGGAAGAAAAAGCAAACTGGTCATTTATAAAAATCTTGCCTGTCCTAGATCAGATGCTTCAAATGTGGGAAGGCACAACTCTTCCATAGCAACAAGGAAGTTCCGAACATTTTCAAAGTACTGGTAGGCCGACAAAGCAGCTCCATCGGGGACCAGAGCCGAATCAGGAGGAGCTTCAACAACCTGGATACAGTGTCAACCAAGAGCCGAAATCATCAAACATAACATACCTTCGGCGATGCAATCAAAGGAGAAGGCAAACGCTCTTTATAGTTCAGATTCCCTCACGGGAGCACTGACCTTTGGTATGGCACCAGGTTGAACCTTGTTCAGGGCATTGCACAGAATAATTCCGCTTCTCAGGCCAAGCCTGAATTCCTCGTCGGAAGGTTCTTCTCCGAGCTCCCTCGCACCAACAGGTCCAACCATCTTCCTCAACCATCCGGCAGCCTCGTGTCTTCTTGTCGCTGCATCCATGGAAGAAGAAACCAGGTTTATCCGAGACATCAACAAATCCCAATTCTATAGCTAACCTTTTTCATGGTGTTTAGACATGAAAACAATCAAGAAATCTGAGCAGAGTCTTAATCAATCCATGAAATTAACAATATATCTCCATAGCTTCTCTTTTGCATTCAATTCCACATAGAACAAGCATTAATAAGAACAAAATGATCAATGCATCAAGATAATCAAACCCCAAGACAAAAACCAAATTGTAACAATCATAATATGAAATCCACAACATCAAGGCTATAAAAACTTCCTCTCTTGATCAAACCAAGTGCCAATTACCGCAACCCAACAAGTATGAATAAATCACCTGCTTCTTCCTGCTTCCTGGAAGCCAAGTCCAAGTACCTCGTCCGCGTCCCCTGCTGCTTCAGCACGTCCTCCACCACCGACTCCCCTGATATCCCCAAACCCGCCTCCGACGCCATCTCCTTCGCCTTCGTCAAAACGCACACTAATCCTCCAATCCCCCAAAGAAATAACAAAGAACAACAGCAGCAAACTTCCAAACTTTATAACAAAATTCGACGATTTCAGCCGGAAAAAAAAACACTCAAAAAGATCGCCGGAGAGCGGGCAAAACGAATCAAGGATCAAACTTTGATGACGGAACCGAGGACGGCAAGCGATCTCCGGAACGAGGGCTCCCCGTTCGATCGAGAGGTGGATAGAGGAAGAGGGGAGACAGGGACGGGGGGCGAAGGAGAGAGCTTTCCGCCCCTTCTCCCTTTGAAGAAAGCAAAAGAGAAGGGAGGCAAAAAAATATAAACCGAGTCCTTTTTTAAAAAGTTATTAATTTATTAATTAATGTGTCCGAGCCAAAAGTCCGAACCATGCGATTTTTGTGGTTTAAAATGTACATGAATTAAAGGGAAAGGAAGACAGGGACTTGGGGGTGTAATAAATGGGAAGTGGAGGGGTTTGGGGTGGATAACTAAATGTTAATAACGATGGCTAATGACTTCTTAAAGGCTGTTATTAAGAGAGAAAAAGTAAATAAAATGGTGGGTCTAATTAATTATGTGATTTTTATTTGTTTTTAAGCTTTTTTTCCAGTGGTCGATTTCGGAATGTGTACTTTAATGGGTGGATGTAATAAAGCCGCCCTTTTGTATGGCTAACCCTAACTTGATTTGGCTTTTGGATTTTTCGCTTTGTAAATGTATTAGAGGCTTTTTTAATTTTTTTCCTTCAAATAGCTAGTAATTTGCAGTGTTAGAATTTAACAAAAAATTGTAGTTTGCTTATATATATATATATATATATATTAAAATATTTGTAAAGTATTTTATATTATAGCACAATTCATCTCTTCTTACATTACATATAAATATTATAGTGTGTGTCTCTGCTCATATGCTCACAAGCTCGTATTAATAAGTCTATAGAAGAATGTTAAAGAAAGTAAATTGCTATGATATAAAACATTGCACATTTTTACGCTCATATATATATATATATATATATATATATATAATATTTGGGATAGAGATTTAATATATAATCGTACTAAATTGTCTATATTTTCTATTATAGAAAAAAATTATATATACTACGCTGACAATTGAATTCAAATTATATATCGAAAAAAAATCAACTTAGAAATAGCGATATTATGTGACAATCTGCTCTTTTGTGTTCTTACTTTATGATGAAAAAAAATGGTCGGATATCATTATTCTACTTTTTGTTAAACTTTTTGCATGTTTACTAATCTAAACCCCACCTCTTAATATTTTTTCCGTTCTCGGTGAAATTAATTATAAATTATTCTGATAGCAGGGAATTGTAAGCAATCATATTAGTTTTATATTTTTTTTAGTCGGAATCCGGTCGCTTCTTGCTTCAATTTACAACGAAAAATTATCAAAAGATCATGTTATATGTGATTTCAGGAATAAAAAAACAGAAAAACGACAATTTTAGAAGTGAACAAATAGGAAATATATATATATATATATATATTGTATATATAAAAGAATATATATATTTCCTATTTAAAATAAAATTTATAACAGAAATGGAGGGTGCCACAGCTCAGCGGGAAACTACAAGCGGCACGTGTTCTCCATGACCTCTCCCCACGTAACGGTCGAGAAGTTTAAAATTAGGTTCGGATGGATTCCGAACCGCGTGGTTTGGATCTCTTCGGCCAAATTTGAGGAGGCAAAAATAACGAACACAAAAGGTGGGGCCCATCGATCGTGGGGCCCTATAAACATGGGCTTCATCTTTTAGGTTGGAAGTGGGCCCTCAAGCCCGCCGCATGGGCCTGCTTTCTTCATTTTTTTAATCTGACGCTGTCATCTTGCCACGTGTCCGTTGTCCAAATTGCCTATTCTTTTTCTGCTGGTGTTTTTATTTTTATTATTTTGATTATATTATTGTTATTACAATTTTCACTATTACAAAAAACATTCTTTTCAGTTTAAATCCATAGATGTTCGTAGCACTTGAATAATTTGATATTTTAATAAAAATAAAAAATAAATTATAATAAAATTGACAATTCAATAATATAGATATTATGTTTAATAGAAAGTTAAATAAAAGATGTCCAAGATTATAGAAAATAAACAACATATTTATCGAGAAAAAAAANAAATTATAATAAAATTGACAATTCAATAATATAGATATTATGTTTAATAGAAAGTTAAATAAAAGATGTCCAAGATTATAGAAAATAAACAACATATTTATCGAGAAAAAAAAAAGGATTGATCTGAAGACCTTCACACAGGATTATAGAAAATAAACAACATATTTATCGAGAAAAAAAATGATTGATCTGAAGACCTTCACACAGTTGGCCTGGTGATTGGTTTAATAAGTGGCTGAATTACATAATCATGTTAGTGATGGTGGCCTTTAATCATGAACAGGGTTGCAAACTTTCTGTAGGGAACCCTAAACAATAAGGGTGGTCCTGTATCTGTGCCATCATACTCTCAGTGTGCACCACCAACATGAACTGGACCTAGAAGAAAGTATTTGTTCAAAATTGTCATTCCTAACAAAGAGAGATCTAGCCAATGATCAGGAGATACGTGTACTATGTGTATGATAATTGATAATGTACTTGGAGCTGGAGGACCAGAGAATTGCATGACTCATTAGTTCCTTTATGAAAACAGATTTCAGAGTCTTTTCATATGCATAAAGAGTATACAAGAGGCAACTCATAATTATACAGAATAGCTAAAAATTGGGGAAAATAAATAGAGATGTAAGCAGTCATCTTATAATTGTAAAAGATCATATGAAAACTATAAAGAGAGGCGAAGTCATGTAGGGTTCAAATCTTGACCCCTCCTAATTTTTTGTAATTTATTATTTTATATTTTGATATCTCCTAATTTTTCTTTTTGGATTCGTCCTTGTGAACAAATTTTAAAGTCTTTTCAATAGCATAAAGAGCATGCAACAGACAACTCATAATTATACAGAATAGCCAAAAATTGAGGAAAATAACTAGAGATGTAAGCAGTCATCTTATGAGAGATCATATGAAAACTATAAACATAGGTGAAGCCATGTGCCCATTAAGCTTGTACATGCAGACATTGAATATATATATTTTTATAGTATTAATATTTATTATTTAATTCTTTTCATATCTTGAATTTCTTAAATATCAAGAAAATTAATGTAATTATGTAGTTTTTAGTGTTTTAAACTTTACTCATTCAAGTAAAAAATTTCTTCTAGTTAAGTATAAAATTGTATCATTTGATATATTTTTTCCTATAATTTGCGTGTTTTTAAAGTTGCATGCTATTTTGTAAAATATTTATTTATTATATATTTAAAATTGTTGATTGAACAATTATTTAGTAAATAATTTATACTTTCACTAATAATATCATTATTAATATGTACTTATGAAATATGAAAATTGAATTGAACACATTATTGAAATAATTATTTCATTAATTTTACTATTGAACATTATTTTTTTATCATAATTACTTAATATTATGTATTTAAAATAAAAAATAAATTATGCAAGTCATTCACGATGAAATATATTCTTTGTCCCCATTACATATCTAAAGATGAGAATTTTTGAAATTAAGAAGAGACGTCTCTCTCTCTCTCTCTCTCTATATATATATATATATATATCAGAAATATTTAGTTAGATTATAATTAATGATAAAATAATAATAATAATAATAATAATAGATATTTGGTTATTTATTTTGAAGCATCACATACGTATATTATATCGTTTAGGATTTCTCTAAAGATATATAATTTGTAAAGGTGAATTTTTAAATTTATGTCAACAATAATTTTATGTCATACAAAATTTTGAATTAAAAATATAATAAGCATCAATAATTTGAATCTCAAAAGTTATCATTTCAAAGTGAACCCATTAAAATTATTCCATGCTCTGCTGCTGCCTGTGAATATATGTATTACAAGCAATATAAATGATCCACCTCGGGATTTGAATAATAAAGAATACTTGTCAAAATGTAGAATGAGCAAGCCTCCTAACGGAGTGATGGGGAAGGGAAGAGATGAATGTGATAGCAAAACCTGTGTTTGGATAAAAAAATTTAAGAAACCTAAAGGATGGGGAGGGATAGTTATACTTTAAAAGACGACTTTACCTTTTTATATTTTAAGGATGACATTTAGAGGAGGGCAAAATGGTAAAATAATTTAATTCCTCTCAATTCCCTCTTTAGATCGTTCTGTAATATTCCAGTGGTTTCGGTCGGAACCGAAGTCGTGTTGCTTTAGAGTCTATAGGTTCGAGAACCTTCTCTCATGGATTCCCTTAATTTCACCAAGTCATCGCCAGCAATCTGCTCTTATCCCTTGGTGTCAAAGGGCGAGTTCCTGTCTTTTGTCTTGCCCAAAAACAAACAGTCTTTCATTGGAGAAAGACTCTCCCGCGGCAAGGCAGTCCAATCCAGCTGCATTCCATCGATTTGGTGAAATTGTTTTTAGAGGATTATGAGGGGTTAGCAACCCCTCTAAGTTTTTTATTTCTTGTATTCAAACAAGAATACCCCTCCAAATCTCACCTTTCTCCACCCTTCCTTTCCTAACTCCTCAATCCAAACAATGCCTTAGAGATGTCAGAACCATTGTCACAAAACCTGCATGCATTTACATGATCTTGGTGTTTCACTTTGTGACCGTAGTTTCTAAAGAAATCTCAATGGATAAGCTCATCTTTACATTTCTCCTCACCCCAAGTTCATACTCTTACTCCATGCCCTCAGCCATTCTGATTTTATATTAACATCTAAAAGAAACATATGAAAAGGTAGCATATCTTCATTTTTTTACACTAGTTCAGCCAATGGCCACAGCCAGTCATGCAGTCACATCTCAAGGATTTTTTGAGCAAAAATATGGGACAATGTGGAACCAGTTTCATCCAGTTGCATACTTTCAACTCCCTTGCTCTCTAAAGGCCAATCCTCAGTCACAAAAACTTTGGTCCCTCATTGATTGTACTTTAATTCTTGTGGTGAATACTTACACTTGGATTCTGCTTTTTCCATATGGATCCCTTCATGCACTTGTTCTTGCAGCAACTTGTCATCCTTTTCCTCTATATGCTGAAACCTCTTGAAATGCACATGATTGCAGTAAATTTGATTATTAGTACATGAAACCATAAATATAATATATAAATAAGTTAGAAAGCTGATCTAGAAACTGGGTTTTCAAGTTTCACAACCCCTCAATATGACATGGACACTAGTAAGTGTTCAACCTTAATTTTAAGGATCGGCACAAAGTTTAAGGCTCAAATTATGAGAAATTATTGTAAAGTTTGAAGTCTTACCAAATTGAAGATTGATTCTTTGATTTCTCTTTTAATACAATTGTTATATTAAAGACGAATCTTTTTTATCGGATAACTCCGACATCGAGCTCAAGGTCCCATTAACAAAAGAATTCGCTTAGTTCAAACTCATAATATGATTCGCATTTGCTGCTGCGGAATAAACTATCTTTAAAATGGGATAGGGCTGCATCACTAACATATCAAACTTTCCTGTTGAAGGGTTGCTATTCTTTTTCGAAGCACATGCTCTCTCCCACTCATGACCAGGATGCCATCAACTACTTCCTAGTCCAACCAAAATGAACGCAGTGACATGGACAATCAAATTACAAAATCAACTGAAAGTTTGAGAAGTGGCCTGATCATTATCTAGATAACTGTTTTGAGCTGTAAAACTATCTCATATGTAGATGTGCTTGAGATACAAAGGTCGGTCATGCATTCAGTTGTCAAGACTACAACTACACGGCCTTACGATCCAATTTATCCCTCAGAAGAAAATTGGTAAATAAGATGATAGTTATACCCAAAACCTAGAGTATGCCAGCAATTATATTATGATTTTAGATATTGAATTAAAACTAAGAAAAGACTTTCTAAGAAAGAAAGGCGGTGGAGGACAAGCTTGTTGAACTTTAAAATTTAGGTAGAATTATTTTTTGGCTCATAAAATTATATTGTAAAAAAGTGGAAGGATTTTCATAGAATTGTATCATAAAAAAGTGAAAGACCTGCCCCGTTTGATTCAAGAATTTGATATTCTTGGATTAAGAATAGTGTGTATTAGGTTAATGATATTCTTGTGCAATTCTTATTTATAGGATTAAGAGATTTTAGATAGGTGTTTGGTTGGAATAAGAATAGAAAATATTAAATTCATATATTTATTAAAATAATTATAAAAATAATACTTTATAAATATACTATATATTATCTATCACTTTTACACTTTCTATATAATATATAATTATATTAAATATATATATATATATATATATATATAATATTAAAATAATATGTAATTAATTATCATTATACACTACTAATTCAATATTAAATAAATTAAATAATAACAATAAATAATAATAATTATAAAAATTATCGTTTGAAAAATACATAATCACTTATATAATAAATGGTTAATATTTTTATTAAACTAAAATCATTAAATTAAAATTTCAGTTAATTTCTTTTAACTATCAAAAAGGAAAAAAAGAGAGCAGCTTGCAGGCTAGAGCAAGCTACTCTCATTTTTTCATATTTCAAAGCAGGAGACAACAATTAATGCTTTGTCTCCTCTTTGTTTTTTTTTACTCTTACTTTTCTTCAATTTGGCAAGAGGCATGGAATTAAGGCTTTATTCTTGCCTTTAATCTCATACCAAAGGGGGCCTAACGAATATAATTATAAAATAAGTAATATGGTATAATAATCAATTATATTTCTTTATAAAGCATAAGTATCACGATTTTCACTCATTGACTTTTTTTAACTTTATTCATAAAATTTATATTAATAATTCAAATTTTAATATAATTTTATCATGTAAAATGAGAAAGTACTAAACTCCTATAGATTCATATAGAATCTAATAAATTTCATAATTAGAATTTTAAAGTTTGTGTCCATATAAAATTCTACAAATTATAAACTCCTTAACCCGTAAGAGTTCAAGAGTTAATTTGAGAGTTTGACTTGATGGAGGAAGAGAATATGTTGTCAATTATGAGAGTTTTTATTGTTTCCTCAGATCATTAAACAAGAATTATATCCTAGAGTAAGATATATATTCCAATGAGGCTGACTATTAAGCATGAGACTTTAAATTGTATTCTCTAACTTATTATTTAATAGCATTCATCATTAAGTAGTGTACACAACATCATTAAGTAGTGTACACAAGCCGTTAAAAAGTCTTCAAACAAACAATATATACATAAGAATAAGTCCGATTGCCTGGTGGATAATGGTTTGATCCATAAGTACTACATGGAGATTTAATAGGGATAATGAATCCAAAGAGAATGTAAAGATGAGCAGAAAAAAAAAGAGGCCATGATAAAAACTTATGTTATGTATAAAATCTTGTGCAGAAACCTCTAAGACCTTTATATATTAATTTAGGTCTATGAAGAAGTTTCAATTCAGAATATATCAACAAAAAAAAAGGGTGCAGTTATATCACAAAAACTTTTTTGTCTTCCCCTTTGGATCTAGCCTATTATTTCCACCAGGATAGTCTCCTCTTCCTCCTCTCCCTCCACTTGCACGCATAGAGCCACCAGTTTGGCTTTGTTCACCAAAATGATGATTGCTTGATGGAACATCTTCAATAATCCTCAAAAGCTCTTGAATGGGATTATCTGAATGAGAAACTTGTTTTAACAATGAATCATCATCATCAAGACCCATGAAGCACAGATCCTCCCATTGTAAAGCAGATTCATCCATGAGAGGTGCCTCGGTATTTACATCCCATCTCCTATGTGGACCATACTTATAATTTGAACTAAACCTAAAAAGATAAATATAGATAAGAGACTTCAGAAATGGAAAAAATAAACACGCATTTTGAACCCTAGCTAAAATTTCATTCATAAAAAAAATTTGAAGCTGAAGAAGCAACAAAGAAAGTGCAAACCTGGATAACAATCTCAAATTTGAATGTACGAACGTCAGATGGTCTGTAGTATTAGGATTCAACTTCTTTCTGTTTGCGTTATAGACGTAGCTATATGTACTCCATGGACTCTCCACAGAAGAATTGCCGATTGACTGTGAGAGTACTCTGAAGGCAACATCTCTCAATTCCTTTGTATCCCCTCCATGAAACTTCCACCACTGCAAAACATTTATTTTTGGATTTTTAGCATCCCTTTTGGCTGTGGCTGAGGAGAACTTCCCCTTCTTTTCCGTAAAGGACAGCAACTGCATGCGAACAATATCTTGTTGTTCCTCATCATTTAGATGCATCTTACATATTGCAGTAATTGCACTATCAAATATATCATCATCTTGGTCTGTTGTCAAAATCAGCAATATGTCATTGACCATTGAGAATCAAGAGCAGTATACAAATTGCATGAATTTTATGGCATTCAAAAGAAACACAAGAAAACACTGAAGAAATCATGCCAACTGAAAATACTCACCCGGAGGACATCTTTTTCTACCTCCTGAAGCAGGGATTTGGAGATACTCTTCATCATAATACTTTGGGGTGAGGGCACAAGCCAAGCACTGGAGTGGAACAGTTCTCTTGTTCCACCTGGTGTACACTCCTCCTTCCAAAACAGTGAACATATCCTCATGTCCCCTCAGATTTTCCTTGATTTCACCCAACATATTGTCCATTCTATCACAGACTTCTCCAATAAGAGGACCATCTTGGTCAGTAAACTTAATCATTTTATATATTGGTTTAATTATAGAGAATGCCAACTGCAATGCACCCCAAAAGTTATCGGACATCACAGTTTCTTTCAATTGAATGCTGCTGAGATTTTTTTTCTCATCCAGAACTGGAAAACTAGACCATCCCTCCCAACGATCAGATAAGACAACAGCCCTCAAAGAGTCTCTCATTTCAAGTAAAATATAAAGAGTGATGTAGTGCGAAGCACATCCCCTTGCCACAACTTTCAACAACTCTAATTTTGGAAAGCTTTGAAAAATCTCTATAGCCTGGGAATGATACAAAATATATCGCACTATACTTTTCGCTGTCGAATAAGTTTGTTTAAGCCAAGGAAGAGCAAACATAATATCTTTTAATATCAAATATAGCGTGTCAACCATGCAAGGAGTCCAGAATATGTGAGGATACATTTTTATGACTTCCTCACTAGCAGTTTTACAATCAGCAGAATTGTCTGTGATTAATTGAACAACATTCAAAGGTCCAACCTTTTCAACAGCCTCCAATAGAAAGCCTGAAATGCTTCTCTGTGACTTTGAAACCAATAAAAAGTCAAGTGCATGGAGAAACATAGAACCAAATTGATTTGACGCGAAGAAATTCAACAAAGGCTGACGTTTAATGTCAGTCCAACCATTTGAGACGATTGAGATTCCATATTGAGTCCATTTCTGTTTGAAATCATTTAATTCTTTTTCAACCTTCTCCCTTTCACTTTCCAACAAAATGGTATGTGCTCTCTCGTATGATGGGCTCTTATATCCCAATTCTTTACTGATTGCTAGTACCATTTCCTCCCAATATGGTGATCTTAGTACAGTAAAAGGTATGCCATTAGCACATAAAAATCGAACCACTTTAGAATCAACGTCATCTCGGTTCAGTGTTGAGCCATCATGCTCGAAAGGACTCCCATAGGACAATGCTAATGAAGTTCCTTCAGAAGCAGTCCCCGAGCATGCACTAAGTTTTGACTTCTTCAGCGGAACAACATTGGGTGAGTTCTCAACTTGCTCTACTTCTCTCTTTATTTGCATTTGTAGATTCTTATCAGCCTTTACAACAGAGCAATAGCCAATTCCTTTGCTCTCACCTTTCTTATGGCCCATTAAATGTGCATATACACGTGTATAGGTCCCATGATATATCTTCAGGCAGTATTTACACTTGAACACATGGGAACCCCCATGAGCATTCCCACATTTTTTACCTTTTATAACATGTTTCCACAGAATAGTTGCACTGACATCAGATATGCTCTCCTCCCCCAACTGTACCTCAAGTTCTTCTTGCAGTTGGTCATCTTCATGATAAACTAAATTCTTATCTTCAAAAACATAATGGCCATCACCAATAGTTGGAAATTCCATGCTTCCATCATTGGCCCCAGTATGCTCGTCGAAAGAAGTACTAGACATCGCCTGTAACAATCCAATTATCAAGCATCCTTATTACACATTCAGACAAGAGAAAGACAGAAAAGAGTTTAAATTGCTGCATTTCACTAATACAAAGACCAAAACTGCGACAAGTGGAACATCTCATTAACAGAAAAAGTGAAAATTCGCATGTGTATATATACTGAACAATCAAATTATATGCTCGGTATTAACAAAACATCAAGCAGAATAACTTATTAAAGAAGATAAACTTGTGATCACTAGTCCAGTCAATTTGCTTCCCCCGCCTACGAAATCCAAAAGAGCAATGGATCAAACACTGTCAGGAAGCTTCGGGCCAGCTTGAAACTTCTCAAGAACTTCACAGGATTCCCCAAAATGCATCACAACACCAAAAATCGAACTAAATCATATGCAAAAAGGAGAAAAGATCGCACCTTTGCAGCAGTTTCAGCGATCCTTAGCACTTAGCAGGTGGAAGTGCTTGAAACTTGCTCCTGATCATGTCAGACGAAGAATCCAAAGATGCAGCGCGCTCCCTGCACCAAGAACACCACAATTCGACCCCCAAAAATGGAAACAAAAATACCGCGACAACGTGATATCGGCGTGGGTTGACGCATCAAGGACCAAAATGGATGCAAAAACTCGTGCAAATTGCATGATTTGTAGACGAACCTGAAACGAGGGGTCATTGCGCGGGCGCTATCAATTTGCATTCGAGAAACGACCAGAGCGTTTGGGAAACCCTAAGTTTCCCCTTTTCGCCCGCCCCTTCCTTGAAGCGAGACGCGGAGAAGAGAGAGTTCAAAGAGGAGAAACGCGAGCTCCCTTTTTTGTTCTTTTAGGGCATGGGAATCGATGGTAGGGCACGAGATGGTCGAGAAGGGGAAACGGAACTGGAGAAATTGGAGTGAAACTGGTGCCAAATTCCATGGATACATTTTTCTAGGCACTTGCTGTCTAAATTTTTAATACGAGTCCAAATGTAAAATTTGGGTTCGAATGTTTAGATATGGTCAATCGCATTTGTAGATTTTATTTTTTTTTAAATAATAAAACTTATTTTATGACATTTTGAATTATTATCATTCGTTAGGAAGATCTAGACAAAATTCACCCAAGTGAGATATGAGCAATCTCATTTGTAGATTCAATTTTTTCTTTAATTAATAAATATTTCTTTTCATGGCATTTTGAATTATTGTTCACTGATTAAGTAGTATGCTGATCAAACTTCTACTGTAGATCATGAAGTGGAGTGATCTTCAATAGGAGTAATACTAAATCAGAGTTGGATTTGGATCAAATCCAAACTCAATTAGAAAAAATCAATTAAATTAGGCTTTTAATGGGGTTGGACTTATTCTTTTAAAAAAATATCCTAACAATTTGAAGGAAAAAACATTAGTTTAAAAATAAAATAAACATAGTAGTAACTAAAACAAATAAGAGTAAGAATTTGCAAATATTAAAATGATTACATTAATATTTTTGGGTTAAATGGGTGGGATCGAGTTCTTTTTTACATTTTCTTCGGCACTTCCTTTTTAGTTAACTCATGATATCTTTGATGATATCCAAGAAATAGTGTTGTATGTTAGAGAATCTAATCTTATTATTTGTAAAGATTTAATATTATCCAGATCTGATATTGTCTAAATTTGTGATTTAACACTCCCGATTTCATTCAAGATATTGTTCGCTTTGAGCCCATATGGCCCGCGCGAATTTAAAACGCGTCTTGAATGATAAGGGAGGATGCTACATATAAGCCCATGACCACCTCCGTATTTTATCCATATGGGACTAACTTTCATTCTCATCATCATCTTGGGGTCTTACAATCTTCCCCCCTTTGGGGCTCAATGTCCTCGTTGAGTCGACCCACATGGTTCAAGTGAGCACGCGAGGTTGGCTCTGATACCTTCTGTAACACTCCCGATTCATTCAAGATATTGTTCGCTTTGGGCCCATATGGCTCGCACGAATTTAAAACGTGCCTTGAATGGTAAGAGATGAATGCTACATATAATTCCATAACCACCTCCGTGTTTTGTCCATGTGGGACTAACTTTCATTCTCATCATCATCTGGGACCTTACAATCACGACCCGCTACTCTACAGTCACGGGCCGTGACAGACAGTAAC
>LTAE01004207.1:19201-33516 GCA_001647135.1 Pontederia paniculata | reverse complement strand
TATATATATATATATATATATATAATAAAGCCTTTTTCTCAAACAAATGAAGAAAAAAAATTATCTGACAAATTCGTTCGCATGGTTTTGCAGAAGATTTGCCTCCAAGAAGATAACGAGATACTGTTAATTGTCGGGCAGCCAACTCTATTTATGTTCTTTGGTTCAGAACTTCAGCCGGAGACAGATTCTTACTGTTAATTCTAGTAGTTTAGTTAATGTAAATATTTGGCCTAAAGGAAAGGCTTCCATACGTTAGGAAACTTACTGTAAATGATATTTTGTAAATTAGTCTTCCTTTCTATTCTTTTCTTTTCGACAAGTATTGTCTTTGCTAAGAACACCTTTAACATATTATCTGCAAAAGTTCTTTAAGAATTGTCTAAGAAACTAGAAAATATCTGGAAACTTCAGATAAGCATAACTCCATTAGTTTCAAAATCATTCTTCACATAGTTTCAAGTATATACATCGTTAAAAATGCTCCTCTAAATTTCAAGTACAAACATTTAACAAAAGAGAATGACATGGAAGTGTTTTTTACCAGGTTGTAGTCATCAACATGGAAGTTTTTATCACATATGCACTTGTTATGAGGCAGTGAGTGGTCACCATATGCAATCTTAGCTCATAGATGAACACATTTCTTTATTTGCAATCATTTTCACTTCTCCTGCTCCACTTCAACCCTTGCCTTTTTCTGTCCTTCAGCTAAGTTGGATGTGACACTGTCCAATTCAGCTGCTTTATGCTTTAGATTGTTGGGTGGACTGAGGGACTCAACACTTGACTTAGCCTGTTCTGGTAAGGAGTCATCTGGAGACTCCAACGACACATTTGAAGTTGGTTTTTCTATGGAAGCCAAGGAACTGCTAGCTTTTTGCTGCTCTTCAAGAATTTTCTGCAAGTAACTGGCTTGTTCCTCTATTCGTAGTTGAAGCTTTCTTTGTACCTAGACAACATCAGGTGCATAAGCTAAGTTCCTTGGTCAAAGCAAACCATATTTTGTATAGGATCAAAAGTAAGGAATTTGCTCTTATGATATGTCAATGCAAATATCTTATCCTGCCATTTGCATATTTGCAAGAACTCCTAAAAGAAGTTTGATATCGTAACAAAAATTACCATCTTGCGAAACAAAGATGTCACTATTAATTGTAAAAAAATAGTCACAAAAAAAGAAATGATATAAATCTTAAGGAACATATGAAGTTGGGAAAGGATCTCAAAGCTACTCAAGTAATTATTACTGTCATATCAAGAAAAGAAAATCAATTGAGAACAATGTTATTTGGGTGATGTATTTAAGAATTCTACTTCATCAAAATTAATATTCCCACTTCTCACCTCAAGTTGTTCGTGCAATTGCTTTTGTACCTGTATTTGAATCCGCAGAGCTTCTGTGATGCTCCTGTCAGAGACCGACAAACAGAAGATATCATGAATGCCTAGCACAAATTCTCAATATAAATGCACTAGTAAGATAAGGGAGAGAAATACCTGTTCTTGCTTAAGTCGCTGTCATTGACAATCGATAATGCTTTATTATCTTCAGGACATGAAGCCTTCTTGTCTTCACAAGATGAAAAGAATGCTCATCAAGAAACTATATATCAATTGTGAAAATAAATTTTTCTTCTTGAGATAGTACAAAATACATTTAGATGCTTGTTTCCAGGTCATTTATGCTTTGCGTCTTGTGTCTAACTTCTATTAGTCTGGTGTCCTCAATTAATTCTGGCTGAACTAAGTTCGGTGTAGAAAATAATTTACATGTTTTCAGAAAACAACTGATCTATTCAATACTTTACACACTGTTTGTTTTCATTTTTGTTACTGCATTATTTCCACTTTCAAATACATAACTGACAGATAATTGATTAATTATTAACCTTTATGAGTGGTCATGTAATGAGAATTAGAGACCTAGTCTATGGATATTATAATGTCTAGGAATAGTCAAGCTCTAATATTTATTTTATAAAATGAATTTAATAATACAAGGAACTAATGGATACATTGCTACAGTGCTTACCTTCTTTTGCTTCTGGTAGATACTTAGCAAGCCGATATTTCTGCAAGCAATAACAATTTAATACATTATCAGGAACAACAGCACACACAATTTCAAAAAGTGTGAGAGAGACTGAATAAGTTAGACTACCTGCAAATGACTCTTTACGTGGTAGATTGTTAAACCTTCCACGTTCATGAGTTTCAACACACCCTTCGGTGTTGCCTCTGCATCATAAACGATTATTAGATGAATGAGATTAGAAACATATCATGCAATGCTACTTCATATCCTTATGCTCACTCTCAGCTCCATCAAGTTTGTTAACAGCTTCAACAAAACGCTCGTGGAGCTCTAGTGTCCATCTTAATCTTGGTTTGTTGGTACTTGAACCTGAGGCACTGGAGGAAGCTGAATGCAGCTGAACTTTAGGAGTAGATTTTAAAGGTTGAACAGCCTGGTTGTTGTTAGATGTCGATGGAAGAGCTGATGTTTGAGGTGTCTCATAGATATCCTATTAATGGAAAAAAACAAACGAGGCATTAACATTATAATGCTCCTTTAGAATGTGAAGAGGAATTATTTTATTAGTTCTTCAAAGTAGTATTTCCTTAGTTGATTAGAAAATTGGAATCCTCTCCATTTTGATATGAGCAGTTTCAGACTAACCATCCATTGACTATTTGGCTCAGGATAGCACACATTTTCGGCGACAGTAGTTTAAAATTTTAGAAGAGCTTCAGCAGGAGAAAGATCAATAGTTACTTCAGTACAAAAGGATGTATACAAGTTCTTTAAAAGAGACAGTTAAGATGCAATAAACAATATACTCACATCCAGACGAGGGCTTTCTTCATTGTCGGTAATAGCTATGCCAAGTTGTTCAGACAAGAAGTGCAACTCCATCTGCTCACTAAGTGCCAAGCTGGTATTGGCATAACTTTCCTCCCGGCAGCTACCATCAGAAGTGTCTCCCCCAAGATTGAGGAAGTCTGTCATAAGGTCATCTGTACTTTCACCTTCGATGTCTACCATATTTTCATCCCCACAGAAGTGAAGTTGAGAGCTAGAAGATTGAACAGCAGAATTCTGTGGCTCACATTTCGGAGGATGAGGAAGGAAAGGTAGATTTCTCAGCTTTTGACATGATTCTGAGTTTGTTGAAGATGATGAAAATATACTAGTACAAAAAGTGGACGACAGAGAACACACGTGTTCCACGGTTCGCGGATGAGAAACTTGAGAGAGAGGGCTTCCTGGTTCAGATTCAGGGCTCAACTTTTTTAGGCTCAAAGGGAGGTCTTTCAGGAAGCTGGATGAATTTAGCAGCTTTTCCCGAATATAAGAGGATTGGCTTGTAGATGACAAATTGTCATCCAATAGCTTCGGGCGGTCTTCCTGGCTATTGAATTGGGCAAATGATGGTGAAGCATTACAGATATGCATTGTTCCTTCTGGATGATTGCTTTTCTTAGCCGCAACCACGCCGTCACTGCTCATGGCCAATAAATCTTGATTTTGCCTAGGTAGAATGACAATACATGTATCTGCCTGAAACAAACAAGTTCTTTTTCAGTTAAACAATGGAAAGACTGTACATTGGTTTGCCGATTGATGCTTGCCAAAGAAAGTGTTTTTTTTTTCATGATTTAGAGTCTTTCTCGTTAATACTATATGTTCTGAATAGCTCGCAATTGAAACATAGGAAGAACTGTCCTATATATATATATCATGTTAAGCTCAATCTGTTCACAGTCTTAGGCATCCATTTCTCCACATTCTAAGAACAAGTTCCCTTAGGGAAGTCAATCCTGTATATGATTAAGTGAAACCTGCATCCATTGGAAGCTCTCAGAGCTTAAGAAAGCTTCAACCTGGTTAACAGTATAAATCACAGCCCTCTGAACAGATCAAGATACATTACATCTCTCATAGTTCCAAGAACAGGAAACCTAACATGAATGGAACTCTACAGGGAACACAAGGGAGTTCCACTCCATTCCTTTGACAGCTTTTACAAGGGAAAGAAGGGACTGTCCAAAGGAGCTCAATTCTAAGTCATTTATGCCAGGAACTACAAGAATAATTAGAGACCTAACAACTGCTGCAACAAAAAAAAAAAAAATTGGAAAGAAAAAGGAAACATGTAACATCCAGCAAGACAACTTCCACTTACAGGTGCAGATCAAAATGGTAGATCATGCAGCTGCACGAGCAGGAGACCTGACAAGATTCTGCTTTCCCTCTGTTAGATTTCTTCACCCTTTGGGCTGCTGCTGCTGCAGATTGGAGTCTCTCTCTCTCTCCTCTCTCTCTCTCTCTCTCTCTCTCTCTCTCTCTCTCTCTCCTCTATCTATATCTTCTCTTGCTCCAATCAAATGATTGGAGGCTTTGGAGCAGCCTCCAAGTCTTTGTTTCCCGTTGTCACCTCCAAATAAAGGAAAAACCTGAGCGTAATTACCGTAATGCCACCTCCGTTTATTGACAAAATATGATGTATGTGTGGTCATAGATTTATGTCTCCTGATGCTGACGAAATAAATGGCAAATCTGAGACATGTCAACATAATTCTATAAACATCCTTTAAAATAAAATTAACTTAGTCAATAGTTCGATTTTTTAAAACCATCTCAAAATTCATGAAATCACTACCTATATTTCATAAAATTATATTAATTCTATTTCTAAGAAATTTAAGAATACAATTAATATTAAAATAGGTTCACTTGTTGGAATAAAATGAACATATTTTATGTCTATTCCTTTAACTCATATTTTTTATCCAAAGTTCATTAATTTTTTGGAATTTACGCTAAAAAAATATGAAATAACTCACAAATTGTTAAATGAGTGAATCCAAAATTATTTCCTATTAAACATTATTGTGCTTGTTCATTCTCTTTGTAATGTTTGGTTGGATAATAGAAATTGGGATAAAACTGTTTTCAACATTTTATCACCAAACATATTATTTTATCCGTAAAAAATATCACTTCACCAGAAAATTTTTATCCTCATGTTCTGTCCATTTGAATGTGTATGCATTTTTTTTTGGTTTCGTGTTTACTTTGCATACGTTGGTACTCTACTCTTCCCTTCCTTGGGCCAATAGGATTAAGATAAGTAAGATCCCAAACTCTATATTGATGACTTCAATACTTGATTTCTTTCACCGTACGAAAATTAAAGGAGCACCAAAACGTAAGATAGATTTAGCAAACTACCATGAGCTTATATAATTTTTAAACATAATTTATTATTATTATTATTATTATTATTATTATTATTATTATTATTATTATTATTATTATTATTATTATTGGAAAAAGAAATGTGTAGCGCACTCTGTACAAATGAACAGTGTTCAATTTTTTTTGTACATATAGTATCGTTACTCTCTATTGCGCTACACATGCTACACTAAAAGTGCACTACACACTCAATGCCCCTATTATTATTTATCTATCTCGTTAAATTTATAATAGATAAAAAAACTTAAAAAAAGAAACATTAATATTTATTATAAATTTAATATTTTACTACTGAGAATATAAATAAATATGATCTTACCTAGTTAATCATATATTATTATTATTATTATTATTATTATTATTATTATTATTATTATTATTATTATTAGAAAAGGAAGAGGTGGCACAATTGTGGCAATTGGACAACAAAATAGACAATATCATGAGGTCATCCTCCACGATGCCGGGCACGCCGCCTTGTGCCTCTCAGCTCAACCGTAATGTGTGATCCGGTGTAGGGGTCACTAACGATCGGGTCGGACAGACTCCATTAATTGCTCGAATCAATTTAAAAAGATTATCTGTTATTCAGGAACATAAGATTAAACAAAAAATTATAATTTCATTCAATAAATAACAATGTAGATTGAGAAAAGTAATAATGAAAAATATTGTTTACAAAAGAATATTCTTATTAATCTTAAAAAACAAAATTTAGTTAATAAATAATAAAATATTTTTTTACTTACTTAGAGGTTAATTTTTTTTTGTTATTAACCAAAATTCTCAGTTAATTAATTAAACTATCCAATATATGTAGGCTAATAAGTTTTATTCAATAACTAAATTGATAATAAATTAGATAATTCGGTTTGGTTATTTTGTTAATAAATTGATCGATTGATTAATGAAGATAATAAAAAATTGGTTCAATGTAAGTACACTCAGTTAAGTAGGAAGCATCATGTTATCTATATCTTCAATCGTACGATGTTAAATTTACGGTGGATGTTAGATTTTCTCTTTTTTATTTTTTTTCTCTTTTCTAAATCTATTCATAAGAAATTAAATATCATACGGTTAGAAATGTAGGTAGCATGTTAAGCTGAGAGCACCTTCAATTTTTCTATTAAAAATTATGATCGATTCACTTGAATAAAAATTAAGGTAATAAAATTGTGATACAGTGATAAATAATTATAATATAAATTAAGTAAGTTTGAATTTTAATTTTTGTTGTAAGAGTTTTCTTTTTTGTTTAATTTTTAATATCGAGAGGAGGGATGAAAGTGAATGAATTTTGTACGCAATTGAGGTGCCATGTTGCAAAGTCTACATCTTATTTTCTTCTTTATTTTTTTTATAACCAAGCCAACTATGCACAGCTTCTTCATCTATACATTTATCATGTTTTAAGTCTGATTTTTTATATGGTACGATTTTATTCTTTTTATTGTCATTTTCCTTTCCGTGACGTCTCTTATAATTGGAAAAAATAATGGTGTCCTTCTGCCACGTTCCTATGGAAATGCGAGAGATGTGATGAGTTTGTTGTAATCTCTATCACTGTGGGTAGAAAGATAAAAGAAAGGTGTCATGATTTAATGCATAAAGTTATTTTATTAGTTCTCTATTTTGCATGAATTATATGGCGTCTTTTTTATTTCACTTTTTGCGTTTAAATATTACTATATCCTTTAACATTTTATTTATTTATCAATTTTCTCTTAACAAAAAAAATTACTAGATTCTAAATTCTGTATTAATTAAGTTAATGATTTTTCATTAATGTCTCATGATCAAATTCTAAAAGTCGTAAAAAGATTTAAATATTTACATCTCAAAAAACTAGCAGACAATTGGATAATCTAATAAGGAGAGGCAGCTTGAACTCTTACTAAAATTTCGTCTTCGATTTAGTAATAAGAAATTAAAGGTTAGTGGATATCAAGATTTACGCAAGAAAAAAGTAATACTATGTTTCCTTTAGTGAAAATAAGTAAATCCGTCCTATTCCTCTTCATATATCATCCTTCATAATTTTGAACTTATTAGTAATATTTTGAATACTAACCAGCTAAAAATATTGTTTCGTCAATTTTTCTAATATACTCCGCCATTAAAAACGTCCTTGTATACGAGAGTTTCAAATTTTTTGAGATTTATTATTTGTTTTAGTAGAAATTTTGTATGTGGAGATTTTTTTGGACTACTACATAATACTATAGAGAATTTATGTCTTTTGTGTTGGAATTGACGAATACTTCAGGACCTCTTGTTTTCTACACACAGTACGCCCACATGAGCTTAGGGGAATTGAACTATTACCCAACGACATTTAACCTCTACGCGCGAAAAGAGAGGTTCGGGTGGCGGTGCCCCCGATGGGGATTAACAGATTTTATTTAAGTTGGCCCGTACGGTGCGGATTAAAAGATTCTCTATTTGTTAAGATTTTGAATATATATATATATATATATATATATATATATATTGCTCATATTTCAGACATGATGTTGAACGGTTGTAACGAAAAATAATAATAATGAAATATTTTTACAGAACATAGTCTTAATTAAAGGATAAACCTAAGTAAATATGTATGTGTTCTTTATTTTTTGTATTTCTCTTTTTGATCTTCTATTTGTGTTCTTGAATTTTTATGTACATAAATTTTCTAGAACTCGAGATTAATTAAGAGATGATTTAAATTATTATTATTATTTTAAAACTCTTATTAATAGTCGAAAATGTACATCGTAAATTTATTCATTTTTTTTGTGTACAATATTCTCTCTTATATTCGTAAGAGAACACAAGGGAGATGTTCAAACATGATTTGAAGGAGCTTGTCCTTTTTTTTCCTTCTCGGTTGTGATAAAATTGTCATCTTTGGGTGTTCCCGACTAAATCCAACAACTACTAAAGCCACTAGAGGAGTCTAAGTTTTTAATTCAAAACCATCGATCAGTAGAAACTTACAGTATAAAGATTCGGTTCAGTGAACCACAAGGACATACCAGTCCACAGGATAAAATGATCAATATTTGCTCTCTTTTTTTCTGAATACATATTAATGTTCCTTTTCAGCATAAATAAGATTATTTGAAAAAATGACTAATTCAACTTCTTTCTTTTTTTTTTTTGTATGAACGACTAGTTCAATTTGGATACTCAAGTAGGATTGTAGAAAATCACGTCGAATTTAATGAATATAATCCGTGTACGATAATGCATTATTTATGTGTAACGTAGCATAGACAACGATGAACATTTGTAGAGTCAGCAAAAAAGTGATATTTTTTATGAACAATTGTTATATAATCTCCTCGATCATTGATAATTGAGGAGATTGTAATCTGTATTTTGCGGATGAACACTTGAATAATAAGAATAAAAATTTCTGTAGCTATCACGAACAGTGCCGTCATTGAGTGGCCTCCATCATTTGGCAGGGAAGCTGACGATTAAAATTAAGTTGAGAGCACAGGAAAAGCACCCTCAATCGCCATCCTCAAAAAGTTTGGAGAAGTGGACGAGTAGCAAACAGCGCTGTGACGGCCAAATTGTTGGGAAGGATGCAGGGAACCTTTTATGTTCGTGGATTCATTCAGGAGAAAGATAAAAGGCTGCTGTAATTATATATATATAATTAGCGTGCATATACAAATTATGTATGCATCATACATATACACATTATGAATATTTGAATTAGTATCATTTTCAATTTGATAATTTAACACACAGACAATCAGCATCGTTGGATTAAAATGATACTAATTCAAAAATTTAAAGTGTGTGCATGCACGATTATATATTTTTTTTTGTATGCACGTTAATATTTCTAATATATATATGATGTTTTGTTCTCTCGGCGTCGCCAAGGAGCGAATCACGACAGTGATGCCATATTATATATGCATCATATATATACATATTATGAGCATTTGAATTAATATCATTTTCAATTTGAATTTAACACACAGACAATCTATATCGTTGAATTAAAATGATATTGATTCAATATTTGTATGCACGATTATATATAATTTTTGTATGCACGTTAATATTTCTATAATATATATATATATATATATATATATATATATATATATATAANAAGCTGACGATTAAAATTAAGTTGAGAGCACAGGAAAAGCACCCTCAATCGCCATCCTCAAAAAGTTTGGAGAAGTGGACGAGTAGCAAACAGCGCTGTGACGGCCAAATTGTTGGGAAGGATGCAGGGAACCTTTTATGTTCGTGGATTCATTCAGGAGAAAGATAAAAGGCTGCTGTAATTATATATATATAATTAGCGTGCATATACAAATTATGTATGCATCATACATATACACATTATGAATATTTGAATTAGTATCATTTTCAATTTGATAATTTAACACACAGACAATCAGCATCGTTGGATTAAAATGATACTAATTCAAAAATTTAAAGTGTGTGCATGCACGATTATATATTTTTTTTTGTATGCACGTTAATATTTCTAATATATATATGATGTTTTGTTCTCTCGGCGTCGCCAAGGAGCGAATCACGACAGTGATGCCATATTATATATGCATCATATATATACATATTATGAGCATTTGAATTAATATCATTTTCAATTTGAATTTAACACACAGACAATCTATATCGTTGAATTAAAATGATATTGATTCAATATTTGTATGCACGATTATATATAATTTTTGTATGCACGTTAATATTTCTATAATATATATATATATATATATATATATATATATATAACGTTGCCCCCTCGGCGTCGCCAAGGAGCGGACCACGACAGTGACGCCATGTTGCATGCAGTCTTCAGCTGCGTGACTGCGTCTGCATCCCCGGGTCCATCTGCTGGCATATGCCATTTCATATTCCCGCATCTCTCTCTCTCTCTCTCTCAATTTGGTCGCATATTGATTGTTGGTGTCCATTTGCAGAACAGTGACCGCTGCAGGCTGCTGCGAGGTAACTTGCGGAAGGCCAAGAAGCTGTCTGTTGATTGATTACTGGTTGCAAGCTGCTGAAAAGATTCAACAAAACTTGCTCCATGCACGCAATTTTCCGGCATAATTTATTTTCTTTACCAATCACCTTCTTCATTTGGTGTACCACTGCAATGGGTAGTGATCAGTAGTCTCATGATCAACCTGTACTATATGCTAAGAGAGAATCTGGTGCTTTGCTTCAACAATCCAACACTAGAGACAATACAAACTCGTTTTTTCAGAATGGTACCAGTATACCCTCGATTAATACTAATTTCTTTTTTTTAATAGCAATTGTATTGCAGATTTTGGTTTTTCTTCTCTTTCCGAATCATTCTAACTGCATTATTCAAAATGGAATTAGTCACAACACTGAACTTAAATGTATGTTGTAATGATTACTGGCAACCTATTAAATTTCTAATACCATCAAATTATCGATTTATAGGCAATAGCAGATTGAACATATGATCATTTCAAAAATTATGCATATACAGAAATCCTCACCCCAAAAAATAAAAAACACAAATACACGTGACATGCAACTCGAATTTTTTCTGGAAATCAGAACGCTAGTTGAATCCAAAGGATCCTGCAACTTGCCAACGATGGCGTTGTCTCAATAATTTAGTGCATCTTGTCATTATATTTATTGAGGTCTTGATCTCCCTGGTGCATGAATCTAATTTCAATATTCATTTTGATGCTGCCAACTTTTGATGGCCTGGGTCACACTCTTCGTGTCGATGACGACCTACTTTGCCTAAGATGACGGCATCATGCTACCCACCTCAGATGTTAAATCACAAATTGCTTGGCCATCAACTATAAAATAAGGATGGCACCGACTTAAGGAGTTTACAGGCCCCCGTTTTGTGTCCTTAAAACCAGAAAAAAGAAAGATTAATATAAAGATAAATCGATTTTTTATCACTCTCTAATTGCATCACTGATAGTCTCCAATGATAGCAAGTGCCTCAACATGACAGTAGTTAAATTATGACAGAAAATACGTAAAGTAATACATATATCCTGGGTTACAAGGGAAACTTAATTTCTTTAGAGCTGTATCATGAATCAAACATCTTGTACAAGTAGATAATCAGATGTCAAAGAAAGTTTCTTTACGGCCTATCTACCTGTCTTTAAGCTCTTCCTCAAACTTCAAAAGGTTATCACGCACAGGTTTCATGAATAACTTCAGGTCCTTGCAAATTCGCCTTTTGTCCTCCAAACTTAAATCATTTTCCTCGTTAAGCCTAATTTCAATCTGGAGCAAATTAAGATTAAACTCAAAATTAGATAACGCGGAACTAAAATACAAATCAACTCAGTTGTTGGATGATAAACAAATATGTTATTCTGCGACATTCTTGGGCGGAATTTATAAGTTCTGTATTATTAATCTTTAGATCAAATGATATGGTCAAAGTACCTGTAAATCCTCTAGTTCGCCATATGAAAACTCCGGAATATCCAAATAGCCTTTTATTTTCTTGCTCTCCTTTCCAATCAACCATTCCCCTGCTTCCAACCCCGTTAGCTAACACTATGAGCTATGAGATGAAAGGATTATATATACAATGCTGCCTACCTTTGAATTTGAAAGATAGTTCATAAGTATAACCAATCCTCTTCTTGTTTCGGACAATCACTACAGATGCCTGATCCATGAAAAATGCAGAGATATTACTTACGCTTTTCAATTCCTTTAAGGATACATTCAGAAATTTTGTTTTATCAAAAAGATTTCTTATGACAAATAAATTCCAACTTCAGAAAATACAAATTAATTGCAGATAGAAATTCCATCACTAAATGATCAGAAGACCAAAAAAAAAGACCATAATATCCACATTATAATTTTTATGAAGTATTAAAAAATTAATGCAAAATACATAACAAAAAAAAAATACAAAGCATCCTATACATATTTTCAAGACATGAGCTGCGCAGAAATGGAGAATGCTTTTGTTAGATATGCAACACCTCACTAGAACTCCCTTTCAAAAGAAAAAAAAATGAAGCAGTAAAGTGAACAAAGGCAAAGACATAATCCAGCAGGATACTCACTTCGCCTGAGCATTTGGACACTTCCTCTATATATGCTTTACCACTAGAAAACCCCAAAGAACCCAGAGATTTTAACAGCTCCTAGAGTTATACAACAAAGTCAGATTAACCTGGAAGAAAAGATCATGAAAACGGTCGAGTATAAACGTAAAATTTATAATATTCTAGCAACAATTATATTACCTTAATTCTACTGCTTGCCCATGAACTAAGGTTCTTCTCCTCCCAAGTTCCAGCCTGCACCACGAGAACATCAGCTAACAGGATAAACAAACCAAGTAACATCTAAACCACTAATCCACAACAAAGTTACAAAGACAACTTATAAATTATAATCAATAAACTTGGGGAAATTTAATGAAGTCGGGCATTGCAAATAAAAACATAAAACACATTGCAAATGCATTAAAAAGAAGATACTGAACCAGAAATATTTTATTAGACAAACTATACGATTCACCGGATGGATTATTGATATAGAACTCTTGACAACCCCTCTTATAAACCACTCAGGAAGAGTGCAAATCCAAGTGTCAAAAGATACAACACAGGACCATAAGCTGCAGAGAGAAATGTAAATGGAAGTTGGAAGCTAGTGACAAGATTTACATTCACAATTCAGATAACAATTAGCATAGCTTTGCAAACCCTCACATCAAATATAGCACGGGAAATCAGAGAAAACCGCACAAGCAGGCTGCAAACGTGTTGAGTCTGCTGACAGATGTTGGAAAGGTCAATGCAGGAACTAGGACATCACAAACAGAAAATATAAAGGTTACATGTAACTTCCTGCATAGAATCTGTCTGACATCAGCATCTGGTACAAGCGAAGGGAACAAAAGACAATTTGCAAAATATAGCTGAAACTAGATTCCATAGTTCAACAAATTGGCGGTTGAGCCATGTCAGCCCTCCCTTCCATCAGTTCCACCAGCAAGATTAGACTTTGTGCCTGATAATTAGGTGTATGTTAACTTACCCCTAAGAACATCAAAGTAAGGATTGATAGCTAAAGGACCAATACCTTATTGAACTACATGATTTCCCGCACACTCGGAACTTTCATCTTTCACATATTTATAGGATAGCAAGTATACAAGAAGTTATTAACATACGAACGTGTAATGCTGCTGATCATGGAGTGTGTTTTGCATGTAAAGCGGGTCATCAGTCATTGAGTGGATCGAGTCTTGAGACAGGAAGTCATACTCTGATATACCTAATGTTAGAATAAACATACATAAACCATATAATATAAAGCGGAAGCAAATAAAATAGGATGAGCATTTAAGTCTTTAGCCATAGCCTAAACACATAACGTGTTAATAGCAAAGATCTACTAATTCATAGGCCACACAATGTGATGGAAACTTGTGAGTGTTGGCTTCAACTAGGGACCTTGCCCTTTAGGGGTATTTATAGGCTTCCTCCCATCAAGGAAGTTGTTTATGTAGTTAGTATAACCATTCATTTAGAAGTTATAAGAACTACTTAATATCACATAAATAGTTTAATTAATATAATAAATTCTGACCATATAAATTTAAATATCAAATATACATTAAATTCCAACATTCTCCCACTTGGTCAGACCATTTATTATAATTAATTTTATATACTACGGATATATACTTTATACAAAAGAAAATAAATTATATGAATCATGTCGGTATGTCCTTTATCGAATAAGTAGTACCTTCCATGTATCACAATATAATTTCTTTTCATTTCAAAGTCCCAAATGTGATAATTAAGAATAAGTCAAATGCTTATTCTAGGTCCTCCAATAAAATGTGTCACTCTCATAATGTATGCATACCAAATAAAAGAGAAACACACAATAATAAGAATTTCATTAAACATGTTGTAATACAACACCTTAAGTCATAAGTGACATAATTGAACATCTCATATGAGTTATGATTCTTTAATTATAATGACATGTCTTTCTATAAAGAATC
>LTAE01004207.1:0-18292 GCA_001647135.1 Pontederia paniculata | reverse complement strand
TACTCTTTAATTATTCAAATATATCAAATCACATAACATCATAATGAAATATGTTAAAACATACAAATCTTATACATCACATAAATTAATAATTAATTTATGATGTAAATAATGTTTTAACTTAGATTAAAATAATATTTGCTATTTGGGAAAAAAATCATAATGACTATCAAATAGTCAAGCCAAATAATTATAGAATTAAATTCAATTATTTTGACATCAGAAAATTATTTATTACATATAAGCCCAAAAACAAAATTCATAATCGTTAAAAAAAATTCTCAATCAACTCAAACATAGCTTATAGATAAATTATAATAAGCCACTATCATAAGGTACTAAAATACCTCTTAAAGTAAATTAAAAATATACGTGTTAAGTTTGCTATACATTAATGCATGAACTTAACATTTTCGTATTATTTTAAAACCAAAATTCTGCCTTACCAAAAAGTATAATAATTCATACATTTAATATGAGCAAAATAATATGGTTATGAAAAAATAATGTGCAAAGTCATAACATAATCTTTCTTCCCATAATCAATATTTCAGATCATATACTAATTTTATCATACTTATATGACAAGAAATTAAAGTTATATTATGAATTCTGATAAGTGCAAAAGAATATACTTCTAAGAAGATTAAAAAAAAATCCATAATATAAATGTCAACTATGCACTACATGTGCATAAATAAAACATTAATAAGTGAAATATGGCTAGGCAAAGGTATACAAGCTCTGATACCACATGTTAGAATAAACATACATAAACCATATAATATAAAGCGGAAACAAATAAAATAGGATGAACATTTAAGCCTTTCGCCATAGCCTAAACACATAATGTGTTAATAACAAAGATCTACTAATTCATAGGCCACACAATGTGATGGAAATTTGTGAGTGTTGACTTCAACTAGGGACCTTGCCCTTTAGGGGTATTTATAGGCTTCCTCCCATCAAGGAAGTTGTTTATGTAGTTAGTATAACCATTCATTTAGAAGTTATAAGAATTACTTAATATCACATAAATAGTTTAATTAATATAATAAATTCTGACCATATAAATTTAAATATTAAATTCCAACACCTAAAGCATACAACTGCTTGCAGATAAAGAATTACATTCATAACCACTCAAAATATTCAAGATCCGCCAGTAGCACAAATGAAAACAATGCAGGAGCTACTTGGGTGTATATGAATCCAAAGGTACCTAGTCCACTCTTTTGTCAGGGCAAATACACCATCGATTACGAAAAATTGTACTTAGATTACTATGATATATGTTCAGATTAGGCCTCAATTTAGCCAAGAACATAAAAAAATAAGAATTCTTATAGGCAAAAAACAATCTAAGCCCGGAGAGAATCGCAGATACATAGATGATCATAATAATGAGTTCTTATAGGTAATGCAGTTAAAAGAAAAGGTTTGCTTCACTCCAAATAATCTGTGGAAAGAAAAGATCATATAAGCAGTTCATATATGCTGATCCATGAAAGATGCGTCCATGCATAATGTGGACATCTTACACAATGTTCGTAACAGATATGCAGATAAGGTACTCACAAATACGATATCATTTACAAGGTCACCACTACGACGGATAAAAAAAATAGAAGCTTGCCTGATTCCAGACCGAACCCAAGGTGGTGGCCAACTGCGGCCGCTTGGACAAGTCATCGGCGGAGAGCTTGCGGGGAACCGGAGGCGGCGCAGCGTCGGCCGTCGCCCCCCTCACCCAGTACGTGTACGACGACGCCTTGGGCTCCGCCACAGCTCCTTCCATCCCGGCGTTCGCGATCTGACGCCTCCGAGAACTCCTGGAGGGAGAGCGAGCGAACAAGAGATGGATCTGAGCGCGGCGGAGGAGTAGATGAGTCGCTCTCAGCGGCGGCGGCGGCGAAGGAGGAGGTTAAGTTTTCTCAAGCTTTGCGTGCAGACTTCATTTGACCTCAATGCGGAGTAGGAGGTGGAACATGGAAGAAGCTTCTGGTAGGCTGGCGGCCGAAGGCGGGAGAGGCTTCTCGAAATTTCCTCCATATTATTATATTTTTTTTTAATTCTTGAACTTTTCAATTTGACCTCAACACCCAATTGTGAGTTGGAGAAGTGGGCCGAGTTAGGATAAGTGGTCCATTTTCGGCGATAAGATCGGGCCGTGCTAATTTCCTTTTATCTGGCCCATTGGAAATTTCATAAACAAATATTTTATTCACTGTGTTACGAGAAAGAAGAAACATGGATATGCATAATTATAGGCAAATAGATTATTCTACAGTAATTAATAAATTTAACGTAGCTTTATGAGATTTGGATCGGGTATTAAGATCTTGATAAGTCCATATCAGTGACGGAGCTAGAGAAGTTATTCAGAAGAAGGTGCACATTTTTAAATTAATATCGACTTAAAAAATTTTAGAATATTTTTTTATAATTCTTTCAATACAGTTTGTATTAATTATATAGATGAAATCAATTATGTAATTAATTCACTTGGACTTTAGAATGGACTAGAATCTAAAATTAGAATGGGCCAACGACGGAACTTAGAATGGTCATAAAAAAAATTAGAATATTCTTTTTATAAGTCCTTCTATATAATTTATGTTAATTATAGATGAAATCAATTATTTAATTAATTCACTTGGATTTTAGAATGGACTAGAATCTAAAATTAGAATGGGACAACGAAACTTAGAATGTGCAGACGGTGGACTAAAGAAAAAAATATATATAATAAATAGTGATCAAGGTAAGATTTGAATCCCAATCAATTACTTGAAATTAACATTGTTGGCCAAAATTTCAATTGCTTATTAAATTTTAGGGGTGTCAGTACACCCTCTTGACCCCTTCCCTCCGCCTTTGGTCCATATACATCATTATAAAAATATCTTTCATATTACGATAAAAAAAGATTCATACAAGATTCATACACAAGTACATATATAGCCTCAATTTGTTTTGTTTTCTTCAAAGAGGAAAATCAGAAGAAAAAAGGCATCGTAGAAAGTAGTTGTTCCCGATTAGTTAAGAAGTCTTTTTCACTTTTCGGAGTTTTTTTGTTAACTTGGTCTACCGACAATTAGATTATGACTAATTTGATGTAAAATTGCATATGCTTAAGCCTCTCTATTTTTGAGGCAGCTCCTTTTTTTTAATTTCATCCCACTAGCCAGTTCAACAGTCCATTGGTCACAGCTAAAAAAAACTTAGGTAAAATGCAATTCATTTTTCATTACGGTGATAATGGATCGGATTAGATTAGATTTGAGGTAAAATTTGACTCAATCCAAAAATAATAATATTGGATTGGGTTAAAATAAATATATTTTGAAATCCAACTCAAATCAACTAAATTTTTTTTGGATCAAATAGAATTGGATCATCGAATTGAGTCATCCACTTTTTGAACTTCGATATTTCATATATCCAAGACTTTTATGAGTAACAATATATTTTAAAATAATATAATAATAGAAAATATTAAAATATAAATAATTTTAATATTAATTAATAACTTTTATTATATTAATATTTAATTTTGGGTCATTCAAGTCAAATTTTGAATTATCGAGAATTAAATACTCAACCAACTATCCAACTCGAAATTAATCGAAATTCAAAGTAATGATCTAAACCAATCGACTCAAAAATAATCGGATCAAATTGAATTGATCGAGTTGATCGGGTCGGGTCAAACTCATGCTCACTCTTATTTATATTGACAAATGTTTCAAAAATTATTTTATTTTAAATAAACACATTGTTATAAAACTAACTTAGATATGATTATACATTAAAATTTAATATTATAATTTGAGATTAGACACTGTTTATTTTGATGAAAATTAATTGCTAAGAAAAATAAATTATAAAAAAAGTAAGTAATTTTTTATGTGTTTGATAAATAGTTTAAATATAGGAAAAGTTGGTTAAAGAATATAAAAATGAAAAAAAATTATCATTACTCATAAATTTTTAGTGTCAACTCATTTTAAAACTATTTTTTTTTTAATTTTACTTTTTGTCTTTAACTTCAACTTTTTATGGCATATATAATGTGATACGTTACACTAGAGATAGACACCGGGTCGGGCCGCCTCTTTGGAGTTATTGGCCCGGTCCGACATGGGCTCGATGAACACAAGCCCATCATCCAGCCTGACACGGCCAGACACGATCAAAAAAATTTTTGGTAGAGAAGATGCTCAACTATATTTTTAATCCGGATTTAAATTTCACCTCCAACATATTTTTAGAGGTAATCTATATAATAAATATTTTAATGCATCTTCTTCTATATTATTTATATATATAACTTATTAATACAATAATATTATATACTATTATTTAGTTACTAATTTATCTATTTATAATACTTATTACATTATATGACATAACGTATAAACTTTATTATATATAGAATTGAAAATTTTTAAAAACCTAATTACAATTTCAAGAAATAAAAATAAAATAATAGAAACCCGCCCCGACCCGATCTATCGCGGCACAGCACGATCGACACGAACGAATTCGACGTGGGCTGGGCCGGACCGTTCACATGTCAATTTTAGCACGACACGACACGACACGATTTTTTCGAGCACGACACAAGCACGAATAGGGTCAAACACGAGTTGACTAGCACGAGTACGACACAAACACACACGGATTTTCATCTCTATGTTACAGTCTGTTTGACTTAGCTTAAAATTACTTATAACTAAATTTTATAAAATATTCATATTTGATAAATCAAAAGGGTACACTTATAAGTTATTAGGTAATATTTTTTAAAAAAATAAGTAGAGTTCTCCTTGCTTATTTTTAAAGTCGTTGAATTATTAATTTTAATCAACTATATTACTTTTTCATTCATATTTTTTGATATTATTATCATATAATTTAAGGATATCTTAATCAATATTTACTTTAACAAATATTAAAATTACTTATTGATACTATCAATATTTTCATTCAAATATGTAACTACTTATATTTTAACATAAATATCAACACTTAAAATACTTATCAATATTAGTGATTATCAAGTATTTTTTTATCAGCTAAGTCAAACATGCCTAAGTTATTATCTTAACTTTTAACTTTTTTTATCGGACTGAGTTTTTTCTATTATTATCAAATAGTAAAAAATTATAGAATTCATTTTCTATGGAGCCCCGCCATTAGGTTTGAACAAAGTGTTTTCTGAAAAAAAAAGTTTCCTCATCTTTTATTATTTGGTAACACAAAAAAGTTTCGAAAAATATTATTCTGTTAATTGAAAAGTAAGTTAAATTTTTAAAAATGAACTACATTTTTTCTTGAATGAAAAGTCATTTTCCTCGTTCAAAATTTCTTCATTTACAGTTTTAGAATCACTTTCCTTCCTATTTCATAGTCATCTACCAAACATACTAAAATAAATTAGTTTTTTTACAAAATTTTTACCTTTTTAAAAATTATTTCCTTATGAATTTATCTTGGAGCCTTTAACATACGTTGAAATAAATATTAGTTATCCACACGCCAAGTCACTTTTGCTTTTTGTCCACTTCGCTGAAACAAACAAATAAAAAAAAATGGATGATGGTTGGCTTAGTGAAGTGATGCTTAAAAAAAGAAGAAATAATTAATAATTCTGAGTTTGAATTTTAGAGGTATTATTTTAATAAAAAAATTATTTTTATACTGAATTTTATATGTTAATCTTAATATTAAACACCAATTGATTATAGACCTTGAATGAAAAATTTATTAATTAATTAAATATTATAGCTTGTCGGAAAATGCAATCAACATGTTTAAATTTAATCTTGAATCGTCAAAAATGAATCTGATGATTAGAATCATAGCTAAGTAATCTACTTAGCATAAATACTAAGTAGACTCTCCGACTTTATCTCGAAGACAAAGAGAGTCTACTTAGCACTTTAGCTAAGTAGGCTACTTAACGATGATCCACACCATCAGATCCGATTCTGACAGTCCAAAATCAAATTTAAAAGTTTAAAATATATTTTAAAAATTTAATCTTGAACCTTCAAAAATAAATTTGATGATCAGAATTATAACTAAATAATCTACTTAGCAAAAGTGTTAAGTATGCTCCCGACCTCGTCTCGAAAACGACATGTTGCAACTTCCTTCCCGTGATTGGAGATTAGTTTGATTGGTAGAAGATTCATGGCCACGAAATGTACTGTAAATAGCACCATTAGAAATCCAGCATAAATTTATTTCTTTCCTGACGACAGCATACATCTCCTAAAGACTAAGGCCCTATTTGATAAAGAAATAAGGGTGATGAGAATTAGAGAGAATATTCTTTTTTTTATTCTTGTGAAAAGAATAGAAGTGAAATATTCTTATGGTGCTATTCTAATAAGGTGTTTAGATAAATTAATTGATATTATAATAATTAAAATTAAATATTTGATTAAAGTGAGAAAAAATAAAATTAATATTAAGTTTATGGACGTCCACTCTCTGGTCGCCCGTAACTTCAGCAGAGTGGACGTCCGTTAATCCTTCTTCAGCTTCATGGACGACCGTCCACCCTCTGGTCGCCTGCTGCTTCAGCAGAGTGGACGTCCGCTGATCCTTTTTCAGCTTCTTTTAGCATCTCTGGTCGCCCAATGATCCTTCTTCAGCTTCATGGACGTCCACTCTCTGGTCGCTCGCTGATCCTTCTTCAGCTTCAGCTTCCTGGACGTCCGTTGATCCTTCTTCGGCTTCCTTCAGCATCTCTGGTCGCTCGCTGGTCCTTCTTCAGCTTCATGAACGTGCACTCTCTGGTCGCCCGCTGCTTCAGCAGAGTGGACGTCGTTGATCCTTCTTCAGCTTCCTTCAGCATCTTTAGTCGCTCGCTGATTCTTCTTCGGCTTTATGGACGTCCTCTCTCTGGTCACCCGCTGCTTCAGCAGAGTGGACGTCCGCTGATCCTTCTTCAGCTTCATGGACGTTCACTCTATGGTCGCCCAATTAATTCTAATTAACTATAGATTATTATATATTTATTAAAATAAAATAATTCAATACGGTAAAGTAAAAATAAGAAAAAAATTGTTCTTGCCAAAAGCAAGAACAATTTGTTCTTGCTTTTGTAATAAAAATGGGTGATTTTGGCAAAATGGAGGCGGTTTCAAAAATTAGAATCATAATTTTTTAATATCACTCATTTTGAAACTATTTTACTTTTCGTCTTTAATTTCAATGTTTTTGTGGTATATAAAATATTATATATAAGAGTGAAATGGTCATGTAATAAGTGACCTTAAGAGTAAGTTGTTATCTTAACTTTTTAACTTATTTTTTCATCAGACTGAGTTTTTTTATTATTATCAAATAGTAAAAATTATAGAATTAATTTTCTATGGAACCGCGCCTTTAGGGTTGAATAGTGTTTTTCCAGAAAGAAAAGTTTCATCATCTTTTATTATTTGGTAACACAAATATGTTAACCGAGAAAATTTTTTCTGTTAATTAAAAAGTAAGTTGAATTTTTAAAAAAATGAATAACACTTTTTCTTATATGAAAAGTCATTTTCCTCGCTCAAAATTTCTTCATTTACATTTTAGAATCGTTTTCCTTCATATTTCATAGTCATCTACCAAACATATTAAAATAAATTATCGAACAAAAAGTGTGAGGAATTATTAATGTTTGATAAAATTATGATGTTGATCATTAATATTTGATTTTTAAATTGTAGGTCACTCAACTTTAGTTTTATTCATATTTAGATCATCCATCATACTTGAATATTATTTTTGTCACATGTCACTTATGTGATATGTGATGCATCAACTCACTTAAAAATAATAATTTATAATTTTATTTTATTATTAACTAATTATCATTATATTGGTAGTTTTTTTTTCGTGACCCTCCTGAAAATAAAATTTCACATCATCAAATCATGAAAAGCCCTTAAGCCCCACCAATTAAATTTAGAAAGATAAATTAATTAATAATAAAATTAAATTATAAAATATTATTCTAAGTGAAATGATGCTTCACACGCCACATAAATGACATGTGGCAAAGTTAACCGCTAAATATGGTGAATAAAAAGTGCCTTGGTCACTAACGTTTAGTAAACACATGTTATCTATGTGGCATGTGACATATCATTTCACTTAAATATTATTTTATAATTTAAGTTTATTATTATTTTATTTATCTTTCTAAACTTAATTGGTTGGGATCAAGGATTTTTCATGATTTGATGATGTGGAAATTTATTTTTAGAGGCCATGAACAAAAAAATGAGTATAATGGTAAATTAGTTAACAATAAAACTAAATTACAAATTATTATTTTTAAGTGAGCTAATGCATCACATGCCGCATAACACGTGACATAATTAATATGCTATGATGGATGATCTAAATATAAATAAAATCAAAGTTGAATGACATACAATTTGAAACTCAAATATTAATGACTCACATCATAATTTTATCAAACATTAGTGACTCATCACACTTTTTACTCTAAATTATCTTTTCAAAATTTGCTTATTAAAAAAATATTTTCCTTATGAATTTATCTTGGAGCCTTTAACATATCTTGAAATAAATATTATTAATTCACAAGTATCAATTCACCATTACAAAATACGAGTTCAATTATGATAATAAATATCATTTTTATCTATTTTACTAAAAGGATGTCGACATGCATAAACATAACATGTGAAATTGAAGTTTAGTGATTGTGAACATCTTTGACCAGAACTATATACACGGAACCAAAGTAGAAAAATTAAGGGAGGTCAACTTAAAAAATAATAATTTAAAATAATATAATTATTTTATAATAGCTACTAAAAAATGTAGATTGAAAACTTTAATATTTGTGTTTTTTATATTCGAAAAGTATATAACTTTTTTATATCAAAAAGTTATCTAAAAAAGTTTGTCAATATTTTTTCAATATAAACAATAAGAAACAAATTGATAAAAGCTACCTTATTTTTATTACGTTTCATCTATATACATATATTCATGATAGAAATTAAAAAAGTAAAAATTGAATTCATCATTCTTTATACAAAAGAATAAATATGATTTTTTTATTTATAATTTTTATTAATCGTATACATAAAAATTGGGATATAAAATCAAAATAAAAATAAAAAACTACATCATGATTAAAATATTCAACAAAATCATCAATCACAATTTTCAAATAAAATTAATAAATATTGATACAATAAAAATTTAATAACAAAATTATCATCAATTTAAAAAATAATATAACTAATGAAAAGATAAATTTAATTAATAATTAAAAAAAGATGCATATTACAAAAGTTATTTTAGACATATTAAATAAATAAAAATCAAAACTTAGTAAGTTCACCATAAATTTAGTTAATCATGTATATCATATTAGTTAACATATGAATATGTATAATTTAGCCACCAATCATAGCACTTAAATAGAAATTAAATTATTTGATCTTATTATAATTTTAATATTAGTTTATTTGTATATTAGAGGAGTTCAATATATTATTACATCTAAGATTACATAAATATTTATTATATAAGATCATCAAAAAGTTAGGAGGGGCCCATCCCCACCAGCTTTACATGCTATTTTTTTTCTTTAAAAAACTACTTTGGAATGATAGATCTCTGTAGCTGTAGGTGCTCTAAACAACTCCTTATTTCCTATCTCTATCCCTATCCACCTTATCTTATCATTTATAATAATTGTTCATGGACGTTCGAATCAACTCAGGTGGCCACTAATTTATTGTAAACTTAATTAATTATTGACACGCCAATTCACTTTTGCTTTTGGTCTACTTCGCTGAAATAAATAAATAACTAAATGGTTGATGATTGGCCTAATCAATTAATGAAGTTATGTCTTAAAAATAGGAAAGAACTAATAATTCTAAGTTTGGATTTTAGAAGTGTTATTTCATAAAAAAATATTTTTATCGTGTTCATCCGTACATCGAATTGATCTTTTTTTTTGTGTCTATGAATAGAACTCCATAGAGTCCAAGGCTATTAGCACTCGACTAATTTAGTGTTCGGTCGAACGCTTTGAAAATAAATTCTGACCAAATTGAAAACATCAAGCTCAAACTCGAGGTTACTAAAACATGGTCCTTTAATTCGAGACACAGACTAACTAACTATATGTGTCAATCAACTTGATTAACTCCACTAGCGTCCAAGACTACTAGCATCCGATTAATTTAGTGTTCGGTCGAACGCGGTAAAAGTAAATTCTGATCAAATTGAAAACTTCGGGCTCGAACTCGAGATTACTAAAATACAGTCCTTTAATTCGAGGCACAAACTAACTAACTATATGTGTCAATCAACTTGATTAACTTCACTAGCGTTCAAGGCTACTAGCACCCGATTAATTTAGTGTTCGGTCGAACGCAGTGAAAGTAAATTCTGATCAAATTGAAAACTTCGGGCTCAAACTCGGGGTTACTAAAACACAGTCTTTTAATTCGAGGAACATACCAAGTAATTATATGTGTCAATCAACTTGATTAACATCAAATTGATCTTTAACACCAATTGATCGTAGACCGTGAATGAAAAAAAAAATTAATTAAATATTATAGCTTGTCTGAAAGTGGAATCAACATGTAACTAAAATGAAACAATCTCGAAAACGACATGTTGCAACTTCCTTCCCGTGATTGGAGATTGCTTTGATTGGTCGAAGATTCATGGCCACGAAATGTACTGTAAACAGGCAACAGGAGAAATCCAGCATAAATCTATTTCTTTCCTGACGACAGCAGCCATCTTCTGATAACTGGCAGCGGAAGAGCAGTTTGGAAGCTTGGAACAGGGGCTTTTGTGCAGGTGCATAAACATCATCTCCTTTGAAATTTTTGTTTGTTTCGGTTGTAAATCCATTTCATGATGCTGGCAGTAGTTTCCTGTTCTTGGATCATGTTGGAGGCGACTGCTCCTCCTCCTCCTCCTCCTCCTGAACTGTTCAGGTCCAAAAACTAAGAAAAATAAAGTTGTTTATGTGTACCTTTAACCCAATATAGAGTTTTTTTTTGTCACTTTTGTTTCTTTCACAGGCACCTCATTCTTTTATATGTATGTTGATATCTTGTTATTCTATTTCCAAGAAAGGTTTTTGTATGTAAAATTGGACCTTAAACATGACAAACAGAATAGAAATCTGAAACCTGTAACTTCTGTAACTGTCTAGTACAATTCCTTTTTTTTTGTCTTTTGAGGTAAATATGTTTTCAAACTACTAGTAACAGGACTATGAACATGAACAAATTGTCCATGGATCATAAAAAGGTAGCCTTTGATGAATGCCCCTGGTGAGGTTACTTTTAGTATGCAATTGTGGCTGGTTCTGTCAGCATATCTTGAACTTGGAGTATCTTCTGTTCTGTGGCATTTGCAGATGGAAGATGGAACAAGTACATATACAGTGGATGATGCGCTCATATCCATGGGATTTGGGAAGTTCCAGGCTCTTGTTCTTGCTTATTCTGGCATGGGTTGGGCTTCAGAAGCAATGGAGGTAATGCTCCTTTCGTTCATTGGGCCGTCTGTTCGGAGGGAATGGGGGATTTCTCCTGATGAAGAGAGTCTCATCACCAGTGTTGTCTTTGCTGGTATGCTGATTGGAGCATATTCTTGGGGCATAGTTTCAGATAACTATGGAAGAAGGCAGGTCCTCTCTACCTCTGTAACATGGTCTGCATTTTGTCATCTGCACCCAAAAAAATTTTTCTTTGCCAAAGGCTTAAAATTTCAGATGAATTGATGGCAGCAAAACAGATTAATCCACCAATTTGAGTTATTTCAGACATCAATATGTTCAACATTTGATTACTTGTAAAATTTTGCAGGAAGGGGTTTCTGTTTACAGCAATTGTAACCAGTTGTGCTGGTCTGCTCAGTTCCTTCTCGCCGAACTACCCGTGCCTAATTGCTTCTCGCTTTGCTGTTGGTGTAGGCCTGGGAGGAGCACCTGTGCTCTCTTCATGGTTTTTGGAGTTTGTTCCTGTGCCAACTAGAGGTGCTTGGATGCTTGTTTTAACCCTTTTCTGGTCTATTGGCACCATGTTGGAGGTTTCGCTAGCGTGGGTATGGTCATTTGATCAACTATAGTTATCTTACTACAAGCTTCATGCAGTTTATACCAAATATCAAAGCATCATAGTTGAGTAGCTACATTCTGATATTTGTCTGGCATTGTAGGCTTTAATTGCAATCGGTTAACATCCGTACAAATTTGACATTTAATTTTTATGAAAAAAATCTATCTTGGTCTGACTGAGATCGCTTCTTTCTCATAGTAGAAGTTTCCATGTAGAGTTTGATGTGTTCTTTATGGTTTAGTCTTATTGTTCCATAAATATGCAGGTCATTATGCCAAGTTTAGGTTGGAGGTGGTTACTGGCTGTTTCATCTATGCCATCATTTATTTTGCTCATATTCTATGGACTCACGCCTGAGTCGCCAAGATACCTCTGCAGCAAAGGTAGAAGATATGATGCAGTTGCTGTTTTGGAGAAAATGGCAGAAATGAACCAAATGCTGCTCCCTTCTGGCATGCTTACTTCTGACTTTGTCGCCAAACTCGATGACAATCTAGATCTTTCTGAAGAGGCGCATTTGATTACATCTAATAAAAATGAGTGCTTGATTGATGAAGATTTTGGATCAAGCCTAGGAGGCATCAGTGCATTATATCATCTTCTCTCTCCGAAGCTTACCAAGGCAACTCTTCTTCTTTGGACAGTTTTCGGCGGCAATGCCTTTGCATATTATGGCATTGTCTTGCTAACTACTGAATTTACCAGGAGTTGTGCATCCAACAGACTACATGCAGTGGAGTCAGCTGGTTCCAATACCTACAAGGATGTGTTTTTAAGTAGCCTTGGTGGTGGGTATATGCAACTTTTTTTTTGTGAATTTAGGATCATTTATGCATTGTGGTAAGAAAGCTTAATAATTCTAGCACAATTTCGCCAGAGATTCCGGGGATTCTTTTGCCTGCAGCAATCATGGACCGAGTTGGCCGGAAGCCTTTAATTTCAACTCTGCTGTTCTTGAGTTGTGTTCTCCTAATGCCTCTGATATTTGATCCAAACGAGTCCATAAGAGTAGCTCTTCTATTTGGTGCTAGGACATTTATCACAGGAAGCTTCAATGCTTTATACGTGTATGCTCCAGAGGTTAGTATCAGAAAAATAAACATAGAATTCCCTTTATGCTGATAAATACACAAACTGGAGAAGTATGAGACTAATACTTTAACACAGTTCCAACAAATACTGGAAAAGAGCTTATGTATTCACAAAGCTTGCGAGACTACTCGAGCTTTGTATTATCTTCTGTGCCTCACAGCATAAGCAGCATTCATTTTATGAATACTGATACAGTATGCATGGATGCAGATATACCCAACTTCTCTACGGACCACTGGCGTGGGGGTCGCAAGCTCAATTGGAAGAATAGGCGGGATCATTTGCCCCTTTGTGGCTGTCAGCATGGTCCGAAGCTGCCATGGATTTGCAGCTATACTTGTATTCGAACTTGTGATCTTTGTGTCAGGGATGGCCGTCTGTTTGTTCCCCTTCGAGACCAGTGGCCGTGCCCTCAGTGATACTTTACTCAGTTGAAACATAAAAGAAGATGGAGCTATTTCTCCTTGTCAGTAGAGCCATCATGCTTGATCATATTGCATCAGCTTCTATTCTCCAGGTTCTGCAGTAGAGTCATTATGCTTGATCATATTGCATCAGCCTCTATTCTCCAGGCTCTACAGAAGTAACCTGCATTGAAACTTTATTATAAGTAATGTTTTACATTGAAGAAGCTTAAGAAGCAACAAGATGGCACTTGCATTAAAGTGTTGGCTCTTGTCAAAGATGCAGCAGAATAAAAATGTTCCGACTATGCTGTCAATGTATCAGCGATCACATGATATTGTTGGATGTATATATGATATTATCTCTCATAAACCAGAAATTGGGAAGATTCATTCATCCTATCACTACAAGAACCTGTAACATGTACTCCACTGGTGATTGTAAATAGTAAAAGTAATTGTGTTAATCCTTTGACTTGCTGAAAAATGTAAGCATGTGGAAGCCTTAGTGGTATATCATTCAATCAAAAGATGGTTGATTAATCAAACGCCTTTTCTGTCTATTAATTATTCTTATTTCTAGTAGTTTATTTTGCCCTGAGACATAATATGCAGGCGATATCTGTGGCATAGTTGTATTTCTCACTCCTTAAAAACCTGTTCTGCTTCTTTCTCTATTACACCTGAAATAGAACTTTATATTAAATAAACCCATAAAATTTTCACGAAATATATCACAAACAACTAGCTGCTCAGTTGAGATTCCAAAATTTCCACATCTATGTTTGTGCAAAAATTTGTAGAGTTTAAGTGTTCATTTCCAGTCGTGGCACATTTGCAGAACAAAGACCTGCTAACCTCAGAAAACATAGAGAGGAGTTGACATTAACTTTTGATGGGCACTGGCAATCCACAATCTTGCAGGGGGTTGCTGAAGAACTCACTGATAGGAGCCCTGCAATTATTTTTCTATGTCCAAATGCAGTCCCGAGCATGAAAATGTTACTGCATCTTTTGCATTCATATCTGTGGCTAGACAAAGTTGAAGTACTTTTCTCTAGTTCATGATTAGCCATTTTCTAATGCTTTAATTCACACTTTTGTTCTCTAATCAGTCAGATTACTTAGATGCATGTCTTGAGTTATTAATTTGCCTATGAGATTTAAAGGTTTTTCGGTTACCATATAGATCATTTTAATCTGTTTACAGTTTCATATTTTTCTTTTTTCACTTTCACAAACTTGAGGGCTCACAAGCAGTAGAGGAGAAAAAAAGATTGTTTTCAAGTGTGTTAGGTGTTTTCATCCTGATTTACAGTTTATAATTGGTGACAGAATATCCATATTTCAAGGATGGAAACCAAAGATAATATAAGATGCTTTTAACCTGTATAAAAGTCTCATTCCATCAGAACTTTACCAAGAGGACACAAGAACAAGATTCTCTTCTGGCCTCAGGAGATAATGAAGAGTTGGTCAATATGGAAGAATTTAGTAGTTTAAAATAAATATATGTTGAGATTCTTTTCTTTTCCAAATTATATCAACATGGTATCCACAAACTTATGCAGATGAAACAAATTTTCTTTGACAATCTCAATTTCACCTTGGTGTCATGTAATTTTTCTTCATATGCTTTGTATCTTCCTGGATTTTTTATGTGATGCCATATTGCTAACTTCTATTTTCTACTGTGCTTATATTTGTGATTTATTGTGAATTTTGAAAGTTCATAACTTCTATTCAATTCTAATTTCAAGTTTTCATTTTTATCATCAACAACGGGGGATTGGAAGTTCTAAGCAAACTTTAAATTCCTTTTTTTTTTATCTGGATACCTTTTTTTTGTTACACAAAATGCAGAAAAGCAAACATATTCTATTCTTCAGAATTCATTCTTATAAGATTTCGTCATCATTGAGGTATTCTGCCATTTCAGTTATTGAAACGGATAAGAAAATAAGAGTGCATTTGCATTATTTATATGTTTATATATATTGCATCAACACAAAATAATTCAGTTCATCAAGAAAATAAGGATCCATCTTCACCAAGATGACGGCGCCGGAAAACTATCCAACCGGTCACCACGACAATGAGCACAGCTGCCAATCCGATGCCAATCCCAAGACCCAGTGCCAACCATCTCCTCCGAGACGACGACGACGCTTTGGCAGCTGCGAGCGGAGAGGTCTGAAACCTCCACTCCTGCACGTCGTGAAGCGCCACCCCCCTCCCGTTGGAGGCCGAGAAGCCGATGAACATGTTGTCGTGCAAGAAGCCGGACAGGTCGACTTTGGTCCTGAGCAGCGGCACGAGAGGCCGTGCCTGGCCGTAGCTGAGCCATACCAGCAGCTCCTCGCCGTCGCCATTGTACTCCACCCAGGCTCTCATCTTGTTCCCCGACTTCAGCCCGACGCCGACGGCTTCTGCGTCCGCGGACGCAACCGAGGAGATGCTGCCAAGGTCGAGGGCGACGTGGTTGCCGTTGATGTCCCCGTTGTTGTGGGAGGTGTCGAACTCCACGCCCATGGTTGTGATCCCCGAGCTGCACTGCCGCTTTTCGCCGGACAGACGAGTGTGGTTATGGTGGGCACCGGTGGTTTTGTTGGGGTGTTCGTGGTAGAAGACACCCATGTAGCCGTGAGAGCTGCCATGGTGTGATAAGTCCGACGTGATCAAGAAGGCGAGGCCGTCGCCGAAGTTGCTGTCTTCAACATGGTATCCACAAACTTATGCAGATGAAACAAATTTTCTTTGACAATCTCAATTTCACCTTGGTGTCATGTAATTTTTCTTCATATGCTTTGTATCTTCCTGGATTTTTTATGTGATGCCATATTGCTAACTTCTATTTTCTACTGTGCTTATATTTGTGATTTATTGTGAATTTTGAAAGTTCATAACTTCTATTCAATTCTAATTTCAAGTTTTCATTTTTATCATCAACAACGGGGGATTGGAAGTTCTAAGCAAACTTTAAATTCCTTTTTTTTTTATCTGGATACCTTTTTTTTGTTACACAAAATGCAGAAAAGCAAACATATTCTATTCTTCAGAATTCATTCTTATAAGATTTCGTCATCATTGAGGTATTCTGCCATTTCAGTTATTGAAACGGATAAGAAAATAAGAGTGCATTTGCATTATTTATATGTTTATATATATTGCATCAACACAAAATAATTCAGTTCATCAAGAAAATAAGGATCCATCTTCACCAAGATGACGGCGCCGGAAAACTATCCAACCGGTCACCACGACAATGAGCACAGCTGCCAATCCGATGCCAATCCCAAGACCCAGTGCCAACCATCTCCTCCGAGACGACGACGACGCTTTGGCAGCTGCGAGCGGAGAGGTCTGAAACCTCCACTCCTGCACGTCGTGAAGCGCCACCCCCCTCCCGTTGGAGGCCGAGAAGCCGATGAACATGTTGTCGTGCAAGAAGCCGGACAGGTCGACTTTGGTCCTGAGCAGCGGCACGAGAGGCCGTGCCTGGCCGTAGCTGAGCCATACCAGCAGCTCCTCGCCGTCGCCATTGTACTCCACCCAGGCTCTCATCTTGTTCCCCGACTTCAGCCCGACGCCGACGGCTTCTGCGTCCGCGGACGCAACCGAGGAGATGCTGCCAAGGTCGAGGGCGACGTGGTTGCCGTTGATGTCCCCGTTGTTGTGGGAGGTGTCGAACTCCACGCCCATGGTTGTGATCCCCGAGCTGCACTGCCGCTTTTCGCCGGACAGACGAGTGTGGTTATGGTGGGCACCGGTGGTTTTGTTGGGGTGTTCGTGGTAGAAGACACCCATGTAGCCGTGAGAGCTGCCATGGTGTGATAAGTCCGACGTGATCAAGAAGGCGAGGCCGTCGCCGAAGTTGCTGTCCAGGGGGGTGATGGAGAAGGTGAAGTTGGAGGAGAAGGAGAGGGCCCGGTTGGTGTCGGGCTCGCGGAGGCGCACGGGGATAGAGTACAGGGCACGCCCAACGTCGGTGCAGTTGCGGCGGGCACAGGTGAGGCTTATGGTGCCGTTCTCTATGGAAGCATCGCCGAGGAGCGTGACATTGTATCTGTGTGAGATGGACGGCCGGTGAGCTCCGGCACGATGGAAACGCTGCAGCGGTGGTGACTGAGATGAGGCGGAGGAGCAGAAGCAGCAGAGAGGATGCGAGCAGCACGAAGAGAAGGCCACGAGGATGGAAAGAAGAGTAGAATTGGTAAGATCAATTCAAATTGGTAATACCAATTAGAATTGTATAATTCAAATTGGTAATGTTGGAGTAAGTGCATGCAATGACCCAAAGGTCATGCATTAATCATGCAAGTACAAATGACATGATAAGGGTCATGTATTAACTATGGGAGATCAAGTGTCATGTATGTCATAATACATATGTCTTCTCCTCTCCCTCACATTGCACTATAAAAGAGACACCAATGCTAGTACATGTGAGTATATGATCATGAGCAAAAGTTTGTCTTTTGATATTGTTCTTTATCTAAGGCATTTGAGTTGTGGCATATAGTGTTCTAAGTTCACGTGATTTAGTTCCCGACGACGAGGACAAGACGACGTGCTGTCACTGTTCGTGGAAGAATTCCTTTCGGCTCCGACGACCTCCGTTTCCGCTGCAAGAGGTATTCTGTAAAACCTCTATTT
>LTAE01004206.1:3259-33520 GCA_001647135.1 Pontederia paniculata | reverse complement strand
TATTGGGTTCATAGAGCATAAATGAAAAATGATATTTTTTTAAAATTATATGAATATTATTTGTTATCATTAATCACTTCGAGAAAATATTTTAATATATGAAATGTGATTTTCGTAGGAGTTGGCGAGCGGCGGCAAAGTTGACTTTCGAACGGTGTACAAAGAAGTTTACACCAATAAGAAGACAAATCAGTTCATCTCGGAGCAAGCAAAATAAATTGCGGTATAATTTCATAACACTCATTGAAAATATTTATCATTAAGTATTTGGTATCGAAATAATTATTTTCATTTACATGGGATACAATTTGCTTATGGCGGAGAAGTACGGGGATAATGCGGACACAATCCCTGATGTCGATGAGGAGGTATGGAAAGAAGTTGTAGGACTTACTAATGAGGGTCGACTTCGTGGGTTAGGAAGATTGAGTTCGCAACAAGCGAGTTTTGCTTCTGTCGCTGGCCCTCCGTGTAGTTCGGCCGCCGAACCGCCCTTGCGACTATGGTTGGGATGAAGGACCTTGTGGTGGAGGTGGTAGATGAGAGAGTTACGCCACTTTTGTTGGAGGTCCTCAGTTTGATTCGCGACCGTCCTGCTCCTCGTACTCTTCCATCCGATGATTAGATTATGTTGTGTTTGACTTATGTTGTAATATTTTTAAACGTGTGTTGTCGACTTAGATTTTATGATGAGTACTTAGAAACTTATGTTGTGTTACTTTGAAGTTTATTATCTTTATATGGCATCTTTATTATCTTGTGCATGAATGAGTATATTTGTTTGATATGATGATACTATGTAGTATATAAGAATTTTTCTACAAATAGATGCATCATTATAAGCTATTTTTATAATTAGCGACAGAATAGCGACTAATTAGCGATAGAATAACGATGAAATGATGATACAAGTTTTGACAAAATAAGATAATTAGCGGCATAATAACGAAAATTTAGCGATAATTTTAGTGACAGAATAGCGACAAGTTAGCAATAGTTTAACGATGTTTTAGAGACCAATTTTTTTTTAAAAAAATTAATGACGGGTTAACGATAGTTTGGCGACAGCGTAACTACGACCTAGACAAATTTAGCGACAGACTTTTCTGTCGCTAATAGCGACTTATTTTTTGCGACAGTTTGTTATTGTCACTAAATACTATAGCGACAACCTAGGACAGATCAGCGACAAATATGTATACTCTAATGCTTCTGCATAAGGGAAAAAATTCATTCTAGAAGTCTGTTATGAAACACAAAAAATACTTTATGTTTAGAGAGCGAAAAATAATTAGAGACTTGTAAACAGTTCTAGCTGATCTCTTCATTTTGGGACCGGTCACATGTTTATATACATTATGCCCATGTTTGAATTGAGGAATACCATGTTATTCCCAAAATTTTGCCAGACATTTTTCAGAATAGGACGTTTTTTAAAATCATTTCGAAATTAGTGAAATCACTATATATTTTTCAAAACATTTGACTAAATATATTCCTAAAAAATCATGAATACATTATAATTAGAATATGTTCATTTGTTGAAATATAAGGAAACATATTCTAGATTTATTCTTTTAATTTGTATTTCCCATCCAAACAGTCCCTACAAAATTTCTGATATGATGACATCTAATTAAAGGCATCAAAACTTGATTAGACGTCGCAAAAAGTTGTGACATTTTTTAAACGACTGCTTCGGACGTCACTAAAGCCTAGTGGAAAAAAGTATTTATGATGTATATTTAATAAACGCAACTTAAAACTTAAACATCACGAAAGCATAATTTTTTTATGATGTTTATCCGCCCCCAAATATCATACAAAGGTGATGTTTAAACTTCACTACTTGTCAATAATTTCTGTTTAAACCTACTTAAAACGGCACAAAAGATAGTTATAATGATGTTTAAATATCATTATTTGTGACATTTTTACTAAACATTGGTGCTCAACATTATATTCAAGTCTTGAAATCGTGCTCAACATTGGTGCTCTATAAGTAACTTGTGTCATATTAATATGGTACATATTTGGGAGCTTGGGACTCTAATTCTTCTGAAATAATGAGCATAACAGCAACTAATCTGAAGACGTAATGGACAGAGCTAATTAAACAAATTTTAGAGACGTCTATGAATAAATTACTTAAATATGTATGCACAAATCCAAGTTGTAAACATGAACAAGAAGAAAAAAAAATGAATTCTGAAAACTATGCTCCATGAATATCTTAATTGGACCACTCTCGAGACTCGTTTAGCTTCAAGAACATGACCAAACTTAAAAAGAACCCTTAGCCTTAAACCTTGTATAACAAATTAAATGTTATATACATTGCTTGCACACTTGGATCAAAATTTAATGAAGACTGATTTATATCATCTGGTAGTGTGCAAACAGATCATCCAACATGCACGATCCCTAGCTTGTAGAGATATTAACATGCAACCCTATTTTGGAAACTATGTTGTGGTTACGGATTTATGTCCCTACTAAGCACTTAATATTTAATAGTGACGTTGAACACCTGTTTATGTACCTACTAAGCACTTAAGATTTAATAGCGAGGTTAGTCATCTAATTCATAATCAATAGTGAATGATAAAATTATAAATAATCATGAATTATAAAATTTATTATTAATTATGGATTAGATGACTAAGATATACTTAATGGTCTTAGCTTAATTAGTACATTAAACCCTTGTGGTTATACATTATCTTTGAACTTAATATCTTAACTGGACCACTCTCGAGACTCGTTTAGCTTCAAGAACATGCCCAAACTTTATTAAAAGGAACCCATAGCCTTAAACCTTGTATAACAAATCAAATGTTATACTTATATATATTGCTTGCACACTTGGATCAAAATTTAATGAAGACTGATATATATCATCTGGTAGTGTGCAAGTAGATCATCCAACGTGCACGATCCATATATATATATATATATATATATATATAGTATTCGAACTGCCTACACTTATGAAGAACAAAATGAGACACAACAGGCATTTAAACAAATGAGTTAGGCAAAAGAAAAAGGATCACTACAACAAGTTGTGGTAAAATGGTTCGACGGGCCTGAAACCACTCATGAAATCTTAGCAACGTGCATGGCCGGCTACGGAAGTCTCAATTAATCTTTGTACCCAGAATGAAGCTCAATAATACCAACTAAAGGCAACAACATTTTCTATTAATGGAAACTCAAACGGCTACCACTTGAACTAATTAAATAGGAAAATATCTTGTAAGTATTATATTTTTTTTTGTTGCCACCAGTATCCGGGAAGTTGGCGTCGATTCCTTAACTCAGACGGCGCTAATAGTTGTGCGCACTGTCCACAAGTTGGAGTCTCGACATAGAGCTCGATTATTCTAGTGTTCGTTCCACATCGCACGCCTAGTTATGACGGGTGAAATTTCGAGTAGAAATTTTAGAAGGACTCGAACTCGAGACCTCAAGCGAAAAAAAGCTGATTACCGCTTCACCCTAACTCTCATTAGTTAAGTATTATATTTTTTGATCGATCCAAAATAGCTCTCTATATCGACTCAAAAGTATTATATTTTTTAGAGGAGAGGTGATAGCAAATTAAATATAATATCTAATCAAAATAATTATTTAAATTATTAAACACATTATTATCTTACACTGTATCTTTTCAATTTGTATTATAAATCCGAGCTAGTGTCATCTTGAAAAAAAATAGAGTTAGAATAAGCGATAAGCAACTCATTTTCATTTGAGGAGATATCGAATTCGAGTATATGTGAATATAAAATATTTTCGTTAAGAATCATGATTTTCTAGCCTCATTTATATTTTAGAAAAAGAAAGAAATATTTTTTATATATTTTTTATTATTTTTTATAATATTTAACCTCATTTATATTTTAGAAAAAGAAAGAAATATATATTTGTATAGGTTTGTAATGATTAAAGGATATAAAATATACAAATTGAATATATTTTAATTTTAAAGTAATATAAAATTTTTATAAAGAACAAATTGATTCAAATTTAATAAAAGGATATATAAAAGTTTGAGTCATCGAGTTGGATCGGGTTGATCAAGTTTGAAAAATTGAAATTGTACCTAAATCACTGACGATCGAGCTATGATCGGATCAGTTTAGGTTCGACTCGGATTGAATCGAATATGATCCGGTGAACACCCCTACCAAACAACTCACATCCCTCTAACAGTATATAATATTAGGAGCTCCCCACACCATGCATGCATTCCCACGTACACAATTAGCACCACATACAAGTAGCTATATATATATAGAGAGATATCAATCAAAAGTTGCAGGCGACGTCTTTGATCATTATACATGTCAACAATGGCACCGTTCACCTTTCTCATCATCTTCTCCCTCCTTTCCTCATCTCTCATCCATGTCTCTCCCGATCAAACGACGGCCACCGTCGACAAGGTTTCCGGCGACAAGGACATAGTTCCTGAAACCTGCAAGCTGTGCGCCACCAACGACCCCAACGTGAACTACACCTTCTGCGTGGAGTCTCTGGGATCAGCTCCCGGAAGCCACCGCGCAGACCGCAAAGGACTGGCCGTCATAGCTCTAAAGCTGAGCGTGGCCGACGCGAGGGACGTGAACTCCAAGGTGAAGAGGCTCCTGAAGGCCAAACCTCTCAGCGCGCACACCAAGTCGTGCTTGGAGACCTGCCGGGAGCTCTACTCCGACGCCGTGTCCAGGCTCGAGGACTCCGTCGAGGCCGTGCAGGCGGGCCGCTACGAGGAAGCGAACGTGTGGATCAGCAGCGCCGTGGACGCCCCCGGCGAGTGCGAGGACGGCTTCGAAGAGGGCGAGCCGTCGCCGTCGCCGCTGACGAAAGAGAACGGCGAGTTCTTCAAGCGGGCCACGCTCGCCCTCGCCATTACCGCCCTCGGATAATTATTGAGTTACCTCTCTCTCTCTCTCTCTCTCTCTCTCTCTCTCTCTCTCGCTCTCCNTATATATATATATATATATATATATATATATATATGAAGTGTATAAATATATGTTAATAATTTATGTGCCCTGTTCATTTCCGAAAGCTCTCGTGGACCTTTTGGTTGAAAGAATGTGTTCTCCAACTTATAAATGATGTATTTACATTGTTAATAACTTTTGGATCCTTGTATTCCATACCTATTGGAATATAAATCGATTTGTCCTTAATAGAAAAAGAAATATATATTTTGGGTTGAATATAAGTACTTCCTAGTTAAATAGGAAGCACTATATTATCGACATCTTTAATCATAGAATATTAAATGTACGTTATGAGCAATTTACGATGGATATTAAATTTTTTCTTTCTTAATTTTTTTCTCTTAAATCTTTAACCGTAGAACATTAACTTTACGATGAATATTAAATTACTTACATCATATAGATTTATTGTGCATCATATTCTTTCGAATAATTGGAATAGCAAAACCATTCCATTCTATAGGGAGTCTCTCATATCTTATAAGATTGATTAAATCATTGTTCAACAATTAATATATCAAAAAAGTGCATAATCTAGTTTCATAATTTTGAAGACATAACATATTTTTACACTATCATTCACCCTCAACAAAAATAATTACTATAATATCTGAAATTGGAGTTATTGTCTTATTCATTTTCCATAGCTCGCTAACAAAATGAACCAACATAGCAAATATTATAAAATAAGCAAAAAATGAGCGCCACACATTTTTTTCATGTCACGCGCATTACGCCTTTATTTTCTTCTTTTCACTAATGATAATTTAAAAGATTCTAAAAAACGATTCAAATTATCGATAATAGTTATCTTATTTTTTTAAAAAAAATATTTTTTGGAAATTATTAACTTTCAGAATGAATATAACCATTTTGTGAGATTTATTCATCAATGACTTTCTAAGCTATAATTATTGAAAATATCCAAAAAAATTGAAGAAAAATGGTATAAGGATCATTTGATTTGCACAAGTCATAGAATGAGCATGGAAGCTTAATGAACCCGACCAACACAATGGAAATAATAGGGTGCAAATGTTTCCACATTTTCCCGTTGTTAAGGAACAAATCTATCATGGCAACACAAATTAATAATGTAAAAACCCCTTTTTGCTTAAGCAACCATAAACCAAAACCTACAAATTAAGTTTTTTTTTTCTGTGTTTAAAACATAGACGGAAGTTGCGAATTAGATGATATTTTTCCTCATGAGCACGTGTGTTCATCATCTTTGAGCAGTTGTTGATATGAGAGAAACATTTCGCAGCTTCCAACCCCCCTCAGCATTATTACAAACCCCTTCACTAACTACTTATTTCTTTCTGAAAATTCTCTATACATTACACCTTGGCGATTTCCCTTCTCGTTCAACATTATTCATAGTTTGCTTCAGAAGCTGAATCACTATTTTCTATCTAAGACATGCGTGCTATTAGCTTCCTGTTCAATTTATCAAGAATGACCACACCTTGGATTTTGGGCGGAAATCAGAATCGATGCGACGGACATGAAGATTTTGCCGTCTAGCCTCGCCAGCTATTTTGCCGCTTCATCTCAAAGGTAGCTCCATCATTCAGCATATCTTGGGCATCTATCTCCATTCCAAGCTTCGAAAGAGCAAGAGCTTGCAAGTAGAATGCTGTTGGCCACTCAGGCATGCAAACCTGGGCTTGCATGGCGTCGCGTAGTGCCAGTTCCGGTTGGCCGTTCATCAAGTATGACAGGGCCCTTCTCGCAAACACAGTCGCTGATGGAACCGACATCATCACCACCAACTGAAAAGCACAACTCCAAGTAAATCATCATACAGCATAGAACAAAAGCTTACACATGTAAAGAAAACTTAACATTAAACTTCTAACATGAAGTAGGAAAAATAGTCTGCTTTTCACCGGACACATAAACATGATAATTTGTCAACACGTACCTTCGAATAATATTCAATAGCACTTTTGAAATCCTTGTCTCTGAATGCGATGTCCCCAAATTTCTTTGTATTTAACATCTCTTGCACTTGTTGTGTCCATTCTTGAAAAGAAAGCTTACTCAAAGTAAAGGGTAACAACGTTAAAAACTAGGTTTTATAGATGGTGATTTCCAAAGTTAAAACTTATAAAGCATCAATCCTTTAAAAGTGAAAAATATGGTGGCGAAAGAAAGCTAATTATCAATACCAAGTCAACAAAAATATATCAACCACATGAATAGGTGGAAAAAAAAGTAAATTCCCAAAATAACACCCTTCAATAGACAAGGATGCTATCCCCGGAGGAAAAGTTAAAAGAAAATTTTGAGACGTATTGTCCACATGACATGAAAAAAATCATAAAATTAGATATTTTATATTGTTGATAACATGATAAAATGGAATATGAGTTTCCTCCTTGAAAAACTAGAGACAGCAATCAATTTGAAATTGCATCAATCCTTAGGCATCTGACAAACATTTTAAACTGAGAGTTCCAAGGCATGATGGGACGATTCAGTTTTCTTCCTTGAGGAAGATGTGATGATACAGTTATTTATGTAAATAAGTGAAGCATATATTTGGATGTCATAACAATAAGTATGATACCGCTAATGTAGGTACATAAATAAGCCATACATGCAAAAGTAAAATGTAAAATAATCATTTTAGTTATTCAAACAACAGATAAGACATAAGGTAGAGAAGAATTAGAAAGTTACCTCATTTTCTGCACCTTCTTCATCTCTATAGCCTGTCTTTAGGAGAATATCATGCACAGCAGTTAAGTCCATCCTGGCACAGGCCTTTCCAAGGGGAGAAAGCATTGTTGGTAGCACTTGCTGCGTCTTGGATATACCCATAAGAATATGTGAAGGAACCTAAATTACCATTATCAAAGTTATATGGAGTCATGATACCACATGGAATGAAGAACAGACATTAAAAAAGAGCTCCCATCTCAGTCTTTACCTCCTTCTGGGATTGAAGAGGTGCTACTGCAGAAAGGAGAAATTTGGAATTGGGTCGATCTCTAGCTTCAAACTGTAGGCATTTTGATGCTAATTCGACAAGCTTAGTGGCATCTTCATTGGCATATTGACCCTCCAGAGATGAATCCATTATCAATAGCATGTTCTTTCCTCTTATTAGATCTAAAGCCTGAACTAAGTCATCAAAAAATTATTATAGAAGCTTCAACGAGTGAGTTTCAACCAATCAATGTAAAATCATATGACAATTGTTCCTAGCAAGATAAAAGAATCAGATTATAGGTTAAACTGAAACTTTATAATCCACCACATCCCGGTATTATTCAATTCCCAAAATAGATCGAACAAGATGATGATTTTGATTAACAGTATGGACAAATGTTTCTTAAAATGATAACTATCAACTACAGTAACCTGGACATACATGACTTGGAGGGATATGCTTTCCGCTTAAAAGATCCAATAGCACTGTGCCGTAGCTATATATTACACTTTCTGGAATTACTCTTCCTGCAGAAATAAAATAAATCCATTTAGAAACCACAAATAAGCAATTTATAATATTAGTACCATTACAATTATTAAATATGAACAGTCAAAAGATAGCCAAAAGCCAAGTATGCCAATTCAATTGCACCTTCACTGCAGAAATACAAGTAAACATTATTGGATATATTGGAAAAAGACTTAAGATGCATTGAAATAGTTGTAGCATTGTAGCAATCAGCATACCCGTCCGCAAGAACTCTGGTGGAGTATAAGCAAGGTTTGTACTGTAACTTTTTCCATCCCGACTATTTTTCATGAGACCAAAGGTAGACAAATGAGGATCCCCTTCCTGTCATTGTAAACATAAATTTTAATAGAAATCTTGCACAAAAAATTACAATGACAATTCTGAAAATACATTAACAGTTTCTACAATTTCCCCATTACCAAAGGTAGAAAACTCACAATTCCATGTAAATATTAGATACAAGGTTTCTTTCAAACCCTAGACTGAACGATAGTAAGAAACGCACAAGCCCGTTTCCCCAAAGCCCTAGAGGCTCAGCCATATGATATATTTCAGCTATCAAGGAGAATACACTTATATGGAAAGCATTTCCAAGGAGAAATCAGACCAAAGATCAACCTTCTTTATTTTTTCTTCTAGAAGGAAACAAAGACTGTGACACCTGAATAATGAGCAATTGATCGAACATGAGAATATTGGTACAAAGTAGGGTTTCAAGAAGATGAGAAGGAACCAACTCCAAGGGGTTTTCCATGTGCTGGAAATTCATCCAAAGGAAGAACTGACTACATGATATTATGGTACTAAAACTACACATCTTCTTTTAGAGATATAAAATTGAAAGGACTCTTTACATCTAAATAAGAAGGGCTAGGATGTTATACATCTTATTTTACAGATAACATAATGATTAACCCAGTAATATCCATACTATTGTATAAGAGCTTTATAGAAATGTTCAAGTTTTCTCTTTACCCCTTGACTTTCTTATCTTTTGAGCACGTGAAACTAGGAAAAAAATTTCAAACAGAGAGAAGAGATTCCAAATCCCTTTAAACTTCCTTACAAGCCCCTTAGAAACCTACCCCTTCAAATGTCCTTCTAACACTACCTCATGCACTCCACTCCACCCCTCATAATTCCATCATTCTCAAACAACCCTTGGGCCTTGATAATCTAGAAGGATATTTTACCCTTATGGTAATACCAACTAGTTATATAATAAACATATTTCTGATACTGTAGGTTGATTAAACCATCTAATGATCTAACAATAATAGAAGTACATATATTTCACGAACGAGTTAGGCAATTAACTTGGCAAGTTATTAACCTACAGCATTTATATTACTTTCATATATAGTAACTCCATAAATATATAATAATAACAAGAAAACAATAACAGATCTACTTAATGAACATCCATAAATTTGAAACAAAAAAAAAACTTATCATGCAATATTCAATAATCAAGGCATGAAGGTATACACAATTGTTTTGAAACAAATACAAAATCTTATACCTCATCAAAGAGAACTCTATATGCATTCAGGTCATGATAGATTTTGCGGTTCTCAGCATTACAATGATCAAGTGCTTGAGCAATGTAGAATGCAACCCTCACTCGCATTTCCCATGGCAATGGCTGCTTATCCCCTGGAAGGAGGCAAAGGAAAATAGTAAAAAACGAATATTCAATGTTAGTTCGAACATCGTTACTAATGTTGGTATTTAAGAAATAAAAAAAACAACACAGATTGTCATTACACATTGCAATTGTTCAAAAACAAAAACACCACACATTCATTTGATGGCTAAGAGGATCATAAATGTGTATAAATATAAGTAACTCACATTTTTAGAGGATAAATATCTCACTTTATTTAGGTTGTGAGTAAGTTAGGGGAAGGTAATGAAAGGAAACTTTTTCCAATGTTTGGATAATTAATGTTAATAGAGGGGAAAGAAAATGAGAGGAAATTATTCACATATATCTCCTCCAAGGATTATGTTTCTTTCAACCAAGGAAAACCATATATTGGATGGTAAGATTTCCAATCAAGGTTTGATAATTACTGTACATTCTCCTCCCTTGCCTTAATCATTTGTATAAAAGGAGGGCTAATTTCTGCCTTCCCTTTTCTTCCATTCCCTTTATCTCCGTTTTATTTCCTTCCTTTTACCTTTCTTTCCAATTATAGTTTAAGAGCTTTAATGGTAAAAAACAGCTATGTTTAACCAGAACAGGTTAGGAATGCATGTCTAGCAGCCTATCAATGTATCACAACATGAAACATACTGTAATCGGAAAAAGAAAACAAGGAGTAATTTTCAGAATTGGTACCCCAACTTTACCTAAGATCTCAAGTTGATCCCTTAACTTTCTTTTGTAACTAATTAGTCCCTCAACTATATAATCATTTCACAATTAGTCCCTTTTATATATTATAATTATATTTTGGTGATGTGGCAACCACATCATTTATTTTTCATAAATTATTTATTGATACAAATGAACACTTGAGAAACAAAGAATAAAAGCAAAAATATCATTAGACAATAACATATAAACATACAAAACTACTTGATAAGAAATAGATCCTATGCGTTCACGATCTTATAAAAGAATTTTTACTATTTTCTTTTCACGATCTTATTCATTCACAAAAATTAAAAAGTACTCTAATGTTGATTCAATTTCTAAAGTTTTAGTTATTCATGTTGGAAATAACATGTGAAGATTAATCATCTAATTATTTAGGAGATTAATTATATAGTTTTCTATTATTCTAATTTTGTCATATGTATATGATTTTAATAGTGGTTATGTATTTTGATTATTTTAACACTAAAAAAATTCTTATAAGATCATGAACATATAAGATCTATCTTTTATCAAATAATTTTGTGTGTTTATATATTATTTTTAATGATATTTTTATTTTATTCTTTTTTTTTAAAGTTTATTTGTGTGTCATTGACTATGACATCAATAAATAATTGATGAAAATAGATGATGTGGCTGCGACATCACTAAAAAATAATTATAATATATAAAATGGACCAATTGTGAAAAGATTATATAGTTGAGGGATTAATTAGTTACAAAATAAAATTGAGGGATCAATTTGGGATCCTAGGTACAGTTGGGGTACCATTTCTGAAAATTACTCGAAAACAAGCTACATATTTATGAATTAACAATGAAGTAGCACAAACAGCATAACATACACCATCATTAGATTAGTTTTTGTGATTGAAAACAAAGTAAGACCAATTTGCCCACACAAGAATTGGCAACTACAAGCTGATATGTTCCTGAAAAGCTACAAATAAAATAAACGAATAAAACTGAGGGATTCATTTATAACATCATTAAACTTGTAGAGACAATATATCCTTATATAAAATTGTGGGACAATGTTGAATAGCTGACAACTCCCAGGGTGCACTAACATTAAGAGCTTTTCTACCTCTATCATGACACGAATCCTGATCTTTCGCCCACGCACAAAGCTGACTCAATTTTAGTAAGGGTAAAATGATGAGTAGAACAGGCTAGCCATCATTGAGTATACTATATAAAAATGATAAAGGTGGCTCAATTTACATGCAGCCGTCAAGAATCAACCTAAGATATGTACCATTAAACTCAAGTGACAGGTCACCATGATCACCTTGAAAAGAAAACAGCTTCTTGTCATTTGTGGGTAACTTTTAAGAACTGCAGGTTTTACTCCAGTGCATCATTTTTGCTAGAAGGACCACACCCAACAACTGAAAAGACCCTACAGTGCAGCATCTACACACTAATAGCATCCAGATACTGCATAAAGTTTGATATGCATCAACTCTTATGCCTTCCGAAGTTTGACCTTTAAAAGTGGAACCTTTTCTCATCATGTGGTCCAGTATTCATCTTATTTATGGAAGCTTTATCTATTACTTCTACCATTGGATCCAAACACTACTCTTATATGCCTTTACTGTTGGGACTTCATTTCCTGCATTTGCTACAACTACAGAAGACTAGATACAAACTATATATATAGATAGCATAACTCCACCTGCGAGCAATACTCCAAAAGAAACCAAGAGATCATATATGTGACAAATAAATGCCGGCAAATAGCATCATACAATGGAACAGATGCTTGGACAATGTGTCGTTTGGCATGAACTCTGCGACCAGAAGCCGCTCGTCCCCCTCCGCGCAGCAACCAATCAGGTTCACCAACCTCTTGTGCCTCAGCTTCCCCACGCCGGCCGCCTCCGCCTACACACACCCAAGAAAAAAAAAACTCAAACTTTTCTCCACCCGCAACAGAAGGGGGGTAGAAGAGGAGGAGGGAAAGAAGAGGAAAACAATGATCCGACCACGAACTGCTGGGCGTCGGGCCAAGACTGCTTGGAGAACCTCTTGACGGCGACGAGGCGGCCGCCGTCGAGCTTGCCCTTGTAGACGGCGTTCGGCGCCTTCTCGCCGCTCTCGGAGACGATCAGCTCCGGGCTGAACCCCTTGGTCGCGGCGCGCAGCTCCGCAAGCCCGTACTCCCGGAACGCCGGCACTTGATCCTGCTCTCCCCCCTCCCCGTTCTCTGCCAAAGATCAATCCAGAAGAGCTCACCACAAAAATCACAAAAAAACCCACAAAGGAGAAGAGAAAGAAGAAGGAGGTCGTCGTACGTAGATCTGGCTTCTCGGCGGGGGGCTCTGCGTCGTCGGCGGACTGGAGGTTGGTGGTCTTGGACTGGAAGCAGCCCATTTTTTTGCAAGCAGCGAGCGAGGCGAGTTCCACCACTGTTACCACGGCGGCGCGAGCTCAAAACCCTAGAGATCCATCCCCCCCTCTCGGAGCCGCGGCAAGAGAAGGGGAACGGACGACGAAGAGACGAGCAAGAAGAGGAAGCAGCGGCGACGGCGGCGACCGCGGCGGCGGCGGCGACGAGGGAAGCGGCGGAGGAGTTTACCAAGCAGCAGAGCAACAAGTAGAAGTAGTGGAAGAAGTAGAAGTAAGCAAAGCAAGCAGTGGAAGGAGGGTGACGTGGCGGGTGCTTTGTCCGTTACGGGGTTTGGTTTGGTTTTTTTTTTTTGTTTTTTGAACGAGGGAAAAGAGAGAGGTCACAAATGCTAATGTACGCATACTGGTAATGTATGCGGCGAGGGTGGACGGACGAGGGAAGGTATGTGTGGCACGTGATGACTGAGTGACTCCAGTCATTTTAACTGTTTATTTTATTTTATTACTCTTATTTTTATTTTATTTTATTTTATTTCTTCGTGAGGAGTGCAGCTGCTGTCATTTTTTTAGTTTAATTATTTTTTTTTTCAGGCTTGTGTCAGTTAAAGGCTTGAGGGGGTAATGCTTCTACTGCTACCAACAGTGGAATCGTTTTTTTTTTAAATATTATTATATACAATATAATAAAATTCGATTGACACACCTGATTAGTAGAGATATGTCCCGAATTGAGGAACCGGGAGCTAGTAGCACCGAGTTCGAGTTCCGAAATCATTAATTTGATTAGAGGGATACTATTTCTGCTCTTTACCTCGACTCTAGATTAGTCAGGTGTTAATAGTCTTGGACATCGAAAATCTCAAACGGATATCCAAAAAAATATATAATATATTATTAACTTTGATACTTTGAACATAGGAACATTTAAAATTTTTAATAATACGTTTGATAAAAGTTAATGACCTTTCGTTTTAATTTATGAGTCATTAATTTGATCAAAGAGAATATCATTCTCTTATTTACTTCGACTTCGAATTAATTAAGTGTGGAGAGGTCCAGAATGAATATTAAAAAAATTAATAATTTTTAATTATCGAAAAATCTTAAATTTTTTTAGTGGTGATGATACTCATTTATTCAAGATTTGATGTATAATTTTTTTTTATTGAGTTCGCTAAGCACATAAATCTCGAACACAATATTATTCCATGATTAGGGGACGCTGAATGCGTGAAATTGGGTTACGATGGTTCTTCATGGATCAAATTGAGTCGTCGATTCACCCAATGCTACTTCTGTTTACCTATTATACGCATTACTAAGGTGCAAAGTTATTAAATGTTATATTGTACTATAGAGAATAAAGGACGAGGGATTGATCAAAAATAAAAATAATAATGAATAAAATAAGAAAAAAATTGACGCATAAATTAACGTGATAAAATTCTTCTGATTAATGTGAATAAGAGGAAAATATACATGAGCAAAAGATATCACCATAAAAAAAAATTTACTATCAAGAAAAAGAGAGTACATCATGAAACTCTAATGTTCAAGACCTTCGTTACCGTTACAGATTTATTTTCTCTCATTTTTTTTTCTTTCCCGATTTTGAGTACATATCATAATTCAAAGCACAACAACAAATATTCACCTTGACTTAAATTTTACATAACTCTCAAAAATAAAAAAAACTCATCATATTCTCATTTGCCAAATGACCCTAATGGACTTAACTTGCTCTTTATGAGATACTAATCAAGTCCGAGCAGAATTCAAACTTGGCAATAGGTAAGCTCTTTATCATTATGTCTATAGGATTGTCAGTTCATCTTTTGAACTTGAACATTCTTCTTGTGCACTATATCACGAACAAAATGATATCTCACATCAATATTTTTTGTCCTTTCGTGATATATTTGATCTTTTGTAAGGTGAATTGCACTTTGACTATCACAGTATATGCTAGTAGTTTCCTCATTCATGTTGAGTTCACCAACTAATCCTCTCAACCAGATGACTTCCTTTACAACTTCAGTAATAGTCATATGCTCTGCTTCAGTGGCAAATAATATTAATGTGTCCTACAAAATAGCTTTCCAACTAACGGCACAATCACCAATAGTGGAAAAATATAACATATGAGAAATCTTCTTCTATCCAAATCTACTGCAAAATCTGAATCAACATAACCAATCAAACCAATTGTACATTTACCAAATTCTAAAAACACTTCAGAAGTGTCTCTTAGATATTGCAAAATTCACTTAATTATTTGTCAGTGCATCTTCGTTAGATTAAACATGTATTCACTGACAACGTTAATTGCATGAAATATATCTGACGAGTACAAACAATAGCATACATAATACTATCAAATGTACTAGAGTATAAAATTTTTAATACATACGTTACGTCATCATCTGATTCTAGAGAATATGAAGCTGAGAGTCTGAAATGTGCTGCAATAAGGGGTGCTAACTGACTTTACATCATGCATTCTCAAAATGCTCCAAGACTTTTTTTAATATATTTTTCTAAGAGAGAAAATTCTCCCTGCATGTCTATCTTTAAACATATTCATCCCCAAAAATTTCTTAGCAGCTCCAAGATTCTTCATATCAAACTCAAAACTTAATTTACCTTTTAAACTTTTGATTTCAAATATACTCTTAACTGCAATCAACATGTCATCAACATAAAAGCAATAAATAGACGAAGGATCTGTCAGCAAGTTGATGCAAATAAACACAACTATCATACTTGCTTCTCATAAAATCAATACCCAACATAAATGAGTCAGACCTTTTATATCACTGACAATGAGATTATTTGAGCCCATACAAGCTACCAAGTTTTCAAAACAATCTCCTTCTACATAGCTATTACTCATCTAATGTAATATAGAGCTTGTATAGTTTCCTTATATATGGAAGAATCAGAAAATTTAATATTTTCAGCAACAATTAGGCTCCGTTTGATTGAGGAATAAGACTTTGATTAAAGTCTTATTACTCACTTTTTAACTAAACAGTCTAATCATGGGCTCCACATCATTTATGACTGGACTAAGTAAAAATTTTCACTTTTTTATATTTCATCTGATGGCTGGATAACTTATGCTCATGGGATTAAGATGACAGGACTATGTGATGGATTAATTTTTTTTAGTCTAGCTACAATAGATTATAACCAAACGAGCCCTTAAAACATAAACTACCTAGTCTTCAAAATCAAATCTTTGCGGTGTCTTTATTTCTCTTCTCTAATTATCACGAGATCAAGCCATCCGCTATCATCACATATTCTCTTTTTCTTTCTCAATTTTTTTGTCTTTCCCAATTTTAAGTACAGGGTATGATAATTCAAATCACAACAACAACATGTACTTCTTTTAATTATTTTATTTATTCAATTATATTTGTCTTTTAACGTGGAAAGTTACTTTATAAGCATGGCTTACTTTTTCATAATATTATTAAAACTAGATTGCAAGCTAGCTTGTGGTCTGGTCTAATTTTACTTCAAATACGAAAGGGGTTAATAGAGTCGAGCTGGAAAAAAATGATAAATAAAAAATTGGTTCGAATTTAAATATGAAGAAAAATCAAACCAAATTAAAATAAATTATTATAAATGGAAGGAATTTTTTTATAAAAGAAAATTTATTAAAAACAACTAGCAAAAACTAATTTGGAAATAAGAATAGATATGGAAGGAGAATAAAGAAGGAGAAGAATGAAAATTACAAAAATATGAAAGAAATGATAATAAATGAAAGCTAAATAAAATAATAGGAAAGTTTTACAATAATTTGAATTAAATTAATTAATATGACTTATTAGTATAATAGTTATATCAATCATCATGATATTTGGGTAAGCATTAAAGTTTATAAAAGGAAAATAAATGACAAAAACAAAATTGAAAATAGAAATAAATGGGAGGAGAGGAAATAAGGAAAACAAATAAGAAAAAATGTGGAAATAAAATAGTTCCAAGTACAATAAAAGGAAAGTTAATAATAATTTGGATTAAAATAATTAATATAGTATATTAGTATTATGGTTTAATGAAAGTATATTCTACTTAAGTAGGGTACACTATTTCCTATTTTCTGAATAGTTGGATTTGATATGTATTGTTAAAAAATAATATATTTAAGATTCATATTTTCTACTTATCTTTTTTTTCAATTGCACATTTTAAATCCAACGATATAAAAGATATAAGACATGATGTACCCTACTTAACTAAAAGACATAATGTACCTTACTTAAGTATGGTGCATCTTCATTAAATGATAGTATTATAAAAATAATTATATGTCAATCATCGTAAGTTTTTAAGCATTATTTTTTTTGAAATATAATAAATAACTAAAAAAAGGTTCAACTCAAATCCATGGTGTAAACATATTATAAGAAATGAAAGGAAAAAAATAAAAAAAAACCAGAAAATTAAGGAAAATAAAAATGAAAAAACAAAATAAATACAGGAGGAGCATTTGATAGGAATTCTTTTTTAAAAAAAAATGAAAGAACGTGAAAAGAAATAAAATAGAGTAAAATACCAAAAAATTAAGAGTTAAAAGTAAAATAAGGTAATATGAAATAATTACTTTTATCAATCCCATTATTTTGAACAAGTATTAATATTTTAAACATACAATACATAAATATTTGATATTATTCTAATTATTAGTAGATATTATTATATTTTTATATATGACATAATATTATTATGCTATCTACATTATAAATTATTATAAATAATATTATTTTAATAAAATTTAATTCAAGCACACCGAATCAATCCAAGGTCCGATTTTCGGTCCAATTATAAAATTATTTTTTTTATAATTGAGTGTTTGTTAAAACATTTAGAAGTTGAAAAAAAAACTTGATGCACTGAAACCAAAAGGTCATGCACCAAATGGCACAACATTTTACCCAGAAAAAGTTTGAAAATTTGATGTTATCTTAACACCCCATCCACTGTAAGGAAAAAAATTTCCCATCCATGGCAGGGGGAGAACTGTTGGAAATTACAAGTAAAAAAGTTGACACACACAGGAAAAGAAAACACAACGAAATAAAAGAGACCTCGCAGAATCTTTGAGCCACCCAAAACGCCTTTAAGAATTGCTCAAAGCAAAGTTCACCAATACAAAACGCAATAAGCATCAGATAAGTTCAATGTAGTACCCTGAAAAATGAATCTTGCACATATTTTCTTAACAAAAGTGCGAGTTTCAAAACATACAATCAAGATTATCAAAGTAATTAATCTAGTTGTGGAGAAAGAACTAATATATAGCAGCATAAAACAGAAGAATTCAGAAGTTGCTTGCCTCATGAATTTGGCAAACAAAGATTAATACAGTTTCGAACAGACTGCGAAAATATCAGATCACGATGGATCTTTTGTGTGCGAGAACCGGTCTTTGCCCAAGGAATCTAAGCATTGTTTTCTTCTTCAATAAACAGCAGAGAAATAAGACTATAATGATAACAACTAAAAATATCTCCATGTGCGCCCCTTTCAAGAGCCGAAGTGACTCCAGTTTGTCCTTGCCGTCACAACTGCAACCGAGATCATCAAGAGCTTGTTTGCTTGCACCTTCATCAGGAGTCAAAATAAAATCCAAATTTGCCCCTTCATTTCCAAGCAATATATGTGTGGTTTTTGGTTTGAAACCAGGCAGAGATGCAGTGACTACAAGTAGTAAGGAAGTCATCAACACAAAAACTTATCAACCTTTTAGAGTGTAGAACTATATAAATTGCGATGCAACAAGGGAAGAAAAGCCAGCAAGGATTAACACAAATTGTATTAGTTGGGAGCAAAGATAACATGGAACAATTAGGATTTACAAAAAAACCTTAAAAACTTGTAAGTATATTGAAAAGAGAGAAAAATGACTGTTCATCTATTTGCAACCTTTAAACTGTAGGATGATAAGGATTAAAAAGATGATTTTAAGATCAACCACTGATCAAGTTAGTTTTAGTTCTAAACCTCACAAATAAATAAATGAGGGTTGCTCATGCCAAGCAGATGAACACTGATGAGACAACAAAACTCACACTAAAGAAACAAGGAAATAAGCTTTTGCGTTAATCTCCTCCATTCGCAAGATTCAGACTCCTAGAAGAAAACTTGCACAATTTCAACATACAACTTAGTATTGTATAAACTTTTTTTTTTTGGTTCATCTTCCCTAGTCCATGTATTGAGTGGCTGCTTAACCTAATCATTTCAATGAGAATCTTCGACATTTCTTTTTCAGTGTGAGAATCTTCTATATCTGTCACCTTCTTGAGAAGTGAGTTATTTGACATCCAACATCTTCAATAAACTCCATAGAAATTTTCAGGTACAGCTAAAACTGGTTGGAAACATTAAAACTCTGAAATAAAGTCGTGTATCAAGTTGAAATGATCAGGCTTAATAAGAGAGAATATGCCAGAAGATTATTTTGATCTATTTCCAAACTAAAGAGTGACCTACAACATATTTGAAACCTGCACACACGAGCATGTTGCACCAACGAAGAATTTTGCACCATTCTTGTCATCGAGTTATAACTCTCCTACATGGCATCCTAATTACGGATTCTAGCATATAGGAGAACGAGTAGAAAAGTCACATTACCTTCATAGCTGTCCCCGGGGGCTAGAATACGATGATAATCACCAAAAGTCATGCTAGCATTTACCTACAAGGCAAGACAGCAATATAAGATTCCCAAGTCAAAGTTTAATACTCGCTAACATGGCATGTATCAGCTCGAACGCAGATATTCCATATATCTGAAACATCCAAAGCTGCAAGGGGTGCAAAAGAATAAACCAATAGCACCAAATATAAGACAAGAGAGAATTCATTGTTTACTTTTTTTTTGCAAGAACACAAGTATAAGATGTAACTTCTGACAAACAAACCTTGTAATCAATTCCTTTGATCATTATGGAAGCAGACAGAGGATGGCCGTTCTTTGACGAAAATATCTGTCCATGAAGACCTGCCTGAGATATTAACCAGATGTTGACTCAGCTCTTACTGACTCATGATCATTGACAAGCTTAAAGTTGGTTTCCATCTTCATATTAAAAATGCAAAAATATTGTACCTTTGCAAGACTTGCCACCAGATTTAACATACTCTTTTTGTTGTATGCCCAGATGACAGGAAGCTGCACGCCCCATGTTAAACAATGGAACAGAAAATTTAGTTGCATACAAACTAAGCATATGCAAAGTGAAACCCAAGTCCATTGAACAGTTTTGCAACAGGTTATCCTTCAAATGATGTTTGTCTTCATGAATTAATATGCAATTCAAACTCCAAAGAGATATCGAAACTGGCTAACATTCTAGATTTCAGCATAATGTAGTTTTGCAACTTATGATAAGATTAGCATATTAGATTTCAGCATAAACTTCCTACTTATCTTTTGGGAATTCTAAAGATTTAACAAGACAAAGAAACACCTATGACTTGATAAGCATATTAGATTATCGTATTCGCATAACACACACATGCAAAAAATCTACTGCTGAAATATAACATGATTCAAATAACCTCAATTCTTTCTCAAAAATAAAAAATAAAACCTCAATTGCTTTAGGCCATTTGTCATCGCTAATTTCCAAAGTCAATTCAAAACAGCCTCCATGAATGTAGTTCCAGTCTTGCATGCCACCATATATAGGATACCTAAAAGGTATTTAGCAACCAAGAAAAATATATTCAAATATCATCCATGCTAGGATTATATTAAGCAATCCATATGAGCATAAATTTACCACAAAAAGTGGTATATTTACCAATTCGCCCCATTTGTAATCCCTCCTTCAAATTCTTTGCTCAACGACATGTTATAGTGAGACTGACTATATATGCTAGCCATGTATCGGAAAGACTTGTCATCAGGGCATGCATAGTATTGCTTCCTGCAAGTTATCAATATAGAGTGCAACATAAGGAAAAACTAACTTGTACTTTCTAAAAATCACAACTGTACTTTACAATGTAATTTTTGTATGTTCCATAAAAATGATATTTCATCACTTTCAGAAGAATGACTTCTATAATGCTGGCAGAAATACGTCTGGCAATATGAACATAGATAATCATGCATCTTAACATAGCCTTCAACTCATATTGAAGATCTGAATGTGCAACATTAGAGCCACAAAAAGACATAAGGATAAGAAGCAAATTAAATCACAACAACGCAAACAATAAGCCACAAACTTCATTTATCCAACTACTCATTAGTAACAAGAAGCAAACAATATTTTTTCATAGAAGAAGCAAAACAATGGCCTGAAGAAGAAAGAGGCTAAGTTAGCTCCAAAGGAATCTAGGTTAAGTTACCTCGTGTCTTGAGAACCATCCCAAGGGTAATTTGCAACAAGAGCACCCTGTATGAAGGATTAATATTAAACCAACTGAAGAACAGAACATTGCTCCAAGGTCGTAAACTATATGGAATCAGAAGTTCTCGATGAAAAAAGAAAACTACATTTTTTTGTATTGTTTGAGGAATAAAGATTTATTTGGAGAAGGCATGATGAAGTCTATGTATTAGCAAAAGATGAATCACAGCTGATCTGGTTTCCAATTGAGACCAACTCAAAATTTATAATTACTAATTAGGCTAGCAATATAAAGCCATTGACTTTGTTCACACATGTGAAATGAGTACTGTGCATATTTTCAATATTATTGTAATGAGATGATAAAGAGAGTTTACCCCATGCAAACTTGCAGAAGCTGTAAATTGCTGCTCTTTCACCCACCTCATAATTGCTTTTGTTTCAGGTTGGTGGGAGCTTAGGACTTCATTCATCGGGTAAAACTGGAACATTTAGTTATATCATAGACGTTTATCTTCTGAAAAGTGAATTTTCTGCTGACAAAACAAGAACGAAACCACACATACTTGATCAGGAAAATCTCGATTTAAGTCCACATTATTTGCATTTCCACGTCTCCTAAGTGCAAATCCATCAGGATTCATTGTAGGGAGAATATGAAGATGCACATGTTTCACAATGAACGTTGCCTGTAGATACATAGTAATAAACTGTTTAACAAGCTGATAAAAAGAAGAAATATGAGAATGATTAGGATGAGTGATTAGGCTTGGTCCAATTTTGAAATCATTTAAATCTACGCAATGGGAGTGTAGTTAAATAATTCTTTTCTTTACCAAAGAATCCTTCATATAATTGTCACATAACCAATTAGCAAGAAGCATCAATAACTCTCGCCCAACAGGTTCATCACCATGTACATTGCCAATGTACTGCAAAGTCCATCAAATACCCTTTCAGCACACTATACTGAGTAAAGTAAGATGCATGGAAATTGTTCAAGAGCAAGGTCATAGAGACCAAAGTAAAATAAGCTAGCATGTGAGCACATGGACTACTGCATATTACAACATGGAAACTTTATTCATGGACCAGAAGTTAGAACATCAGTCTTTAATAGAATGGATGTCAACAAGAAATTAACCTATGTAGAAAAATTGCATCCTAGTAATGTTTTTTTTCGCATAAATATAAGAAACAAGAAGGTAAACAGACAGTGAACTTGTAAAGTTGAGTAACAAATTGAACCAACCCTTTGATAAATTGGTACATATTCGACGAGATATATTACTATCTCCTATCCTATAAATTCGTTAGAACACCAAAAAAATATGCACGGCTTTGTAGTTTTGTATCCATTAACCAAAATAGGTAGAAAAACACTCTTTTTAACTCCTAAATATACCCTGGTTCTTTTTCTTTCTGTGAACCTGCCCTGGATATAGCAAGTACATCCATAACGTGTGAAGTCTTGTGAAAACTTATAAACAATTGAATAATTTGATATTGAATACCTTTTTAGAAATTCCATAATGTTATTGCATTGATACAAAAAAATTACGTAATACCTTTTCTTTCATTTCTTAGAAAGTGTTTATGATGTAATACAAGGAACCTAAATGGCTACAGAAACTCACTTTAAATGCAGGTTCAGGCTCTTTCTCTCCTGGCCTATCAGAAATTTCTAGCACCAACTGCAAGGAATGAAGACAGTGAAAGTATTTTATAGAACCAATATCTCATATCAAATAGATATACAAAAGATACATAAATGATCAGTAGAAAAAATTACCAATGGAAACCCTTTAACACTCTTGCCAATGCTGGTAGCAGGTTTCGACAATCCCTCAAAGAGAGAACAAAATGTGGGTCAATACATTTATGAGAAAACTGATTTCAAGTATTATTCTTCCATGAGATTACCCTGCTTAGTTATGTAAATATTGAGACCTAAATTGATTCCTCAGCTTTCTTAGTCTTTTAACTGAAAGACTTGTCGAAATATTATATGGTGAATTGGCCATACTAATATCTACTATCAATAGTTTTCATATAATGTGAATTTCATACACCACAACAACCTTGAAGGATGATGACAAAAGGTAAAGGTACCTGTATATTCTAGAAATATTGGCACATCTTTGACCAAAATTCCTCATAGCCTCCTCAAGTTCAGAATTACTCATATAACCACTGACCATCTCTTCTCTGCATAAATCAATTAAATAATTGAAACTCCAGGATTTCATATGTGGCATTGCTACATTTGCTGGACTATTCGTTAAAAAACGAATCACAAAATTTTGTTCAATACAGACGTTATTTGAGGCTCTCTCTGCTCAGATAGATGCCGGGAAAATTGTCGAGTGAATTGGCCTGCAGAACGAAATATATAACAACACTTAGTAGATCACGTATGATACACTTAGTAGATCATGTATGATCACTTGTTAGTTGTTACTATAAATCAAAATGTTTACTGCACTTTCTGCTTTTGATGTGAGAAAGATGCATAGATTTAGAGTTAACACTAGAGCTGAATCAATTTATAAACGGAAGCTATAAATATTTCTTCATGTCTATGTGCTTTTATTTTGACTAATTAGGCTTTACCTTATGCATTTTTGGTTGCATTTACTTGAAGGAAAATAAGTTCTGAATGAATATGCTTTATGTGTTTGTTTGTATACCAAAAGATAATTAGAAGGTTTTTCTATACATTTACATTTATACCAATTAAGCTGAGGAAATGTGTTTCCTTCTTACAAAGAAGAAAACATTTTCTCCAACTTTGTATAGAACTTTTTGGTCATCCATGTCCAAAGATGTGGTCTTCCCGTTCAATTTTTGGAATGAGTCATCCCATTCTATTAGAGATATAAGAATGTACAAGTGCGGCCAAATTGTATTCTTCCAAAAAAACATGTACACCTCACACTGTTACAGTATTTTTGTTTTCAAGTTCTACTTTTTTTATCATTTTTCCCTCTCAAAAAATAAATTCTACTTTTGTTTAGTATATGAAGGAGAAGTCAAGTCCTAGTAAATTATATTTGCACTTAACAAGCATTAATACTATGCATGAATTTCAAGTATCACTAAACTCCAAGCAGTAACAAGTAAAAGCTACTAACAAACTACTAATTGCATGAAAAGAGGCAGCATGAAGGTCAGATTCCTACTAGTCATAGCCAAGACTTTAACAACTCATGGCACCTTTTGATGTATAAAATTTCTGAATCTTCATAATTGAGTTCATTAACGAATGTAAAAGGATTCAATGCACATCAAAATGAAAAAGGGAGGGGAGGATATCTACAGACGAAGTGGAAGAGCAAGAAAATCGATTTAGATAAGTGGTGATCTATGCATCAATGGCATCCAAGAATCCTAGAACGGTTAATGTAGTAATTAAGTTAACATGATCGCATTTGTAAGTAAAGACACCATTTTTACCTTTTATCTCAAGATAACTTCTCTATTAATACGTTACCTGAAGTAATTATTTATAGTAGACGATCATAAACCACTAAAAAGGAGTCCAAATCCATTTTTACCATAATAAAAGATATCCACGATCTCTTCAATCTACATATACAAGTAAATAAGCTAAATTTTGCAAGATCTTGGGACCAGAACCCCACATTTAAGATCGTGCAAATATCCAGATTTCAACTAGTTACGAACTCGGTGATCTCAATATAGACAAAATGTGAGATGAAAACAGGAATCCAACCAAAAAAAAGTTATAAATCAGACGAAAAGGGCGAGAGAAAGGCAAGTTTCAGCGAACCAGAGGAGGGATCTGACTGATTAGCGACGAGGTCTCCGCCGGAGCCTTCCGTGGCGAAAGGTTTGGAGAGGAGGTGGAGGAGGAAGAAGAGGTCGACGGCGACGGAGACGGAGACGGCAAGCGCCATCGCCATGGTTCGGATCTGTCGAGCTCAATCGGAAATGGTGGCGCGTTATTTTTTGGGGTAGAAATGCTCGAGTCCCTTTTTTTACTCAAATTGATATATATTTGATTAGATATTAAATAAATAAGCGTTGCTGTTTCTATTTTACATTTAATAATAAATATTATTAAAGAATATATATATATAGCACTTATACAAAAATATCAATATTTTTTTATATAAATAAATATTAAATAAATTATTTTATATAGTAAACGTTTTACTTTTTAATACGTTATATTTAGTGTGCTACATTGTTTTCTACCTTCTTTTTTAAATAAAAAATATAATGACTAACTTTATTTTTGAATTTTGAATGTGTGAACATGTAAAATATATTTTTAGATTTATTAAATTTAAATTCATGATTATAATTTATTAAAAATATTAACATATAGATCAAATATATATAGGGCTTAATGTTGTTGTCCCTCTTTTAAAAAGAACAACTTGAGACCCCTTGTATCTGTCGTTGGATCAAAGATCTACAACTACAAATAATTTGATCATTTTTTTATTACAGTCGTGAATTTTGATCCAACGACTTATAAAAGAGGCCTCAAGTTATCCTCCTTTAAAGAGGGGATATCAATATTTTGTGCATGGGCTTAATGTTGTTGTCCCTCCTTTGAAAAAGAGAACAACTTGAGGTCTCTTGCAAGATTGTCAAGATCGTGATCTTACTTAAGATCGGAAGGGGGTGATAGGATCGAAGATCGTAAGATCGGATCGAGGATCATAAGATCCTACCTGTAAATAAAAAATATTTTTAAAATAAATATGTATTAAAATATACATATATTCAATATTTTATTAAATATATTTTAATATATATTTTACATTTGTTATTAGTTTTTATCACTTTAAAAATAAAGTTTTATAAATATAATGTAATATATTAAGACTATAATTCATATTATTTAAAGAGATATATATATATATATCCAACATTTTTTCACTTTTTTATGCTCTAAAAATATTTTTTAAGTAATATATTATCAAATATAACATTTATTTCTTTTAAAAGGAAGTGTGAAAAAGAAAAGAAAAAAAAATTAGACTAATATAGTAGGATCGATAGGATCTTACGATCTTACAGATCTTACGATCTTGATCTTACGATCTTACCGATCCTACGAATTTGATCTTTTATTTAAGATCGAGATAGGGTACCCTTGGTAGGATCGTAAGATCGTGCGATCTTACGATCAATATTGCGATCTTGACTACCTTGGTCCCTTGTATCAGTCGTTAGATAAAAAATTTACAGCTGCAAATAATTTGATTACTTTTTATTACAGTTGTGAATCTTTGATCCAACGGCTCATAAAAGGGGTCTCAAATATATATATAGATGATATAAATTTTTAGATGATAGTTTCAATATAAATCATAATCATAAATTTAAAATCTAATGAGTACAAATATGTGACATAATATCAATAAATTGTGCATGATATATTTATTTCTTTTTCTATTATATTATGTACAAATATTTTATTGAAATCTGATCAATCATAAGGATAGTAAATATTATTTTTGTCTAGGCTATTTTTTATTATAATAATGAGGTTAAAGTCAAACAGGCGTAATATACATGATCCCATTCTGTGCAAACACCTTTGAATATAATAAGATATCAGTTAAATGGGAGTCTAGAGTAGAATATATGTCACTCATTTTCTCAATTTAATTTATCAAATGATTATACATAATGATTAAAACAATAATTAAATTTATAGAATTAATTAATATATGTTTATCGGATTAATTCAAAAGTTTAAAATAATATCTAAAATAAGAAAATTGTGACCAGTGAATTATTAATTAAATAATCAAAAGGACATGATAATAAACATAAAATAATTCGATGACTATGATCATAATTAAAATCATTATTTAATTAAATAAATAATAAATAACTATTGAATTAATTTAATCAATAAAATAATATTATATACCAAATGTAAAACAAGCTATATATATATATTCATTTTTCTCGTAAGATGTTACTATAAACTTTTCATCCTTATTTAGCATTTGTTCTTTTTTTTTTCATTGCATTGTTACTTGCGAAATATGTTTACGTTATAATTTTACTTCTATTACAACATCTCATTTGTGCTATAATTTACGAATAGTTGCATAAATTTTAAAAATGATATGATGTCATAATGAAGGGAAGTTATTTTTAAACTTAATTTATTAGATATGTTTCTTAAAGCTTGTGACTTTCGATTTTAGAAAATATTGTTTTAGTCGTGATATTAATTAATAATAATAAATTCATATAATGTGGACAACAGTGGGTTCGACTAGTTAATCGAATGATTAATTTGATTAATTAATCAAATTGATCTAAAAAAGTCATTCATTATCCGATCTTAAAAATTGTTTAGCAGAAAAAAATTGAATATCCAAAGAAAAATTAAACCGTTATTAAATTCATAAAGTTAGAAACATATTAAACAAAGAATAAAATATGATTTAAAAGTTTTTAACCGGAAATTTCTTAATTATCTACAACCATTCGAATAAATTTGGATAATGAATTTATTATCTATTAATTAAATCATTTTTCTCCAAATACACATCGATCACCGGATGGGCTATGCAGGCTAGCAGCCTAATGGGCCGGCCCGTTGAATACATCCCAAGTTTAATAGATAAAGATAAGAAATTGATGCAAACTTAAATCAAATAGATAGATTTTGTGATGTTATGAAGATATCATCAACATATATAGATTTTTAATAATAATTTTGTTAAAAAAAAATTGGATACCCGCTCGGGCCCCTGATGTTCAGGTCTAGGATCAAGGTAAAAAGCAGAACGATATTCCTCTGACCAAATTGACGATTATGGAGCTCGATCTCGGGGCTACTAGCTCCTGATCCTCAACTCGAGGCACAAACCTACTAATCATCTATGACAACCAATTAAAAGGTTGTTTGGCTAAGCTTATAACTAGGTTAAAACTACTTATAAGTAAATTTTAGAAAATCTCCATGTTTGATAACTAAAAAAATATACTTATAAGTTGTTAGGTAACTACTTATAGTTGAAAAAAAATAAGCAATGTCCCCTTTGCTTATTTTTAAAGTTGTTGGCTTATTAGTTTTAATCAACTATATTATTCTTTTATCCATATTTTTAATATTACTATCATATAATTATAAGGGTATACTAGTCAATATTTATTTTAACAAACATTACAACTGCTTATTGATATTATCAACACTTTTATCCAAACATGTAACTATTTATATTTTAAAATAAGTATCAGCACTTAAAATATTTATCAGCATTAGTACTTATCAAATATTTTTTATCAGCTAAGTCAAACAGACCCTAAATATGCTAGGAGAACTCTGAGAGAATTAATTCTTAATACAAAGAACGTCAAACTTTAAATTCAGCATCTCTTACTCTTACTCTAAGTTTATATTAAATTAGATATATCACCGACAATCTTAAAAAATTAAATCAGTAAACAAATTAACATCTTTGTATTTATATTTTTAATAAGTTTTGTATTTCAATCTTTGTTTCTTATATTTACACCTTCATTTAACATAAATATATTTTTCAGTAAATAATTTCTTTTAATATATCATTGTAAACAATAATAAAGTTTCAGAAGCAAAGTGATTGATGCCCCCACAATTCCAGAAGTTTAACAAACTCGAGTAGGTTGTGGTGTCATTTTGTGTGTTTTTTTTTCTTTTTCTTTTATGCATAGGAATGACATATCATGCATCATCACATAACCGGATTTTGCAGATTTGGACGAATTTTGGCAACAAGGACAACCAAAAGATGTAATCCAACACAGAATATTTCCCCACCATTTGCCTTTTGTTTTTCTGCCACAATACTACACAACAATCACATAGATGCCCAAATTGCATCAAGTTGAGCCCTAAAGATTTGCTTCTGAAAAGCTTAACAGCTAAATATATGATGATGAAAATCAAGTTGGTTGGTGTAGATGGTCACCGGGTCTGTGCTCCGAGTTGAGGAATCGGAGTTAGTACGAGCCCCGAAGTCGCAAATTTAGTCAGAATTTACCTTCGTCGCACCCGTCCGAATATCGAAGAAAGCAGACAAGGAATTCTATCCCCTGCACCCGGTCTCAAACCATTAGTCGAGTGTTAGCTAGTAGCTCTGGACACCGGTGAAATTTACCTATTACCCAAAAAAAACAGATGATGATGAGGAAGAAGAAAGAAAAAAGAATCTAATTCAGCACTTCAACTTTCCATGTCATGAACTCCCTAATAAATGCAGGCCTAGGAAATATTGAATATGCATTATTGCCAATAGGCCAGGGACCAAACTATATATAATATATGATTCAATTCAGAATGTTAGTTCTTCTCTGAATTATTATTTTTTGATATGGAGAGATGAGTTGAATTGATTTCATCTTTCATTATCTTAATGTCAAATTGCTCTAAAGTAATTAAGGAGGATGATGGAAGTTCTGATAATAATGGTGATTAGTTAGAGAGAGGTATCTTTCACTGCTCAAAACATATATTTCAGACCCACCCAGTTGACAACTTTTGTCTGGCTTGCAGACTTTATGCAAAAGTTTATTTCTAAAAGTTTAAGGAGTGGTCTCTTTCTTCATTATGGACCAGATATGCATGAGAGAGAGAGAGAGAGAGAGAGAGAGAGAGAG
>LTAE01004205.1:19761-29864 GCA_001647135.1 Pontederia paniculata | reverse complement strand
ATACCTCCACGACTGACGGGTGGCGTTGGATATCCGGCCATTACTCAGCGAGTAGGGTATACAGACAACTACTCCCAGGTGTCACGACCCCAAAGATCATCAGAGGAGACTGTCGACGCATCTGGCGCCTACGCATCCCACTCAAAGTCAAGATCTTCTTTTGGCTCTTCAGGCGTGGCAGGTTACTGACGAGAGTATATAGATCGAGATGGGCGCCCCAGGCAGATCCCACATGTGCATTGTGCGGGACATCACAGGAGGACATTGCACACCTTTTCTTCACCTGTCCCATTGCCATAGAGACATGGCAACGAGTGGGACTCGATGGCATTGATACATCAGGAGCGGACATGTTTTGGGCATCACTACGGGGCCTTGGCACGCATAGCACCCTGAGCTGGCGTCAGGTTTGGGCCGGGGCCATGGCGACAACATGGGCAATCTGGCTGCAAAGGAACCACACAATCTTTGGAGACGATAGATGCTACATAGAGAACATTGTTCACCATATCTCCTTTTTGTTAATGGAATGGGGTTACTCTTAGCCCCGGGGTTTGTGGTTTGTGGGTGTTTTGTGGTTTTATCCTTTTGACTTTTGGGGAAGCTACATCCTTTAATGTAACTTTCCCAATACACATGTACATTTTTCACTTCATTTTAATACAAACGGATGACTACCAATCTTTATAATCATCCTTTCCTCTCTCTCAAAAAATAAAAAAGCCTACAAGGTAGTTATAGAAACCACCCATACATATAACCACCCAATTCTAACTGTTTAAGAGGCTGTCAAAGACCTCTTTTGACTTACAATAACTTCCTAAAAAAACCCCTAACTGCTGCAACCGCCACTGCACCTGTGCTGCCTGCCAGTCCGTGGCTCATGAAAACATCAATGTTTTCATGGGCGCGCGTCGACGCATGCCCAGCAACTGCCGCTCCGCTTTCCTGCGCTGGTGCCCCCCTATTTCCCTGCGCCGCACACCGGGCGTGCCTTATGATTTCCAGCCATTTTAGTGCTGCAACCGTCTAAGACCACCTTAGTCACGCCCCATGGGTTTTGGTCCATTTCCACAGGCGCGCCCCTAGAAACATCGACGCACGCCCGGGCGCCAGTGCATTTTTATCAATGCACTGCCTTGGCGCCGCTCCGCATGGGCGACATTCCTAGTCAAGCCTTGCATTGCAAATCATCAACGCATTCATGGGCCACGAGGTTAGAGCGTTACAAGTGGGCATCTTGAATTACAGGTAAACTAGTAGCTAGATCTTTGATTCATATGCTTTTCTATTAGAAACAAACATCTATTGCAGAATTAGTAAAATTCAACTATTAGTGGACCTCAATGGCCTCTGAATCTTCATCAAGGTCTTGCAATTTTAGTATTTTGGTTTATCATTGGTCATCTTAGTTGTGTTTCCTCTTTCGTACATGATTCTGGAGTGAGCTTGTGTTTTCATATTTTGTGGATCAAAATGTCATCAAGGAGACATGAGTTGATAAAAGGATTACTGAGAAAAATGTTCATGTGCATCTTTCTTTATGAAATCATCTCTCGCCGCATGTTCTACTTCCTTTGTTGAAACCTCAAACAACATCTTCTCATCCTTTGTTTCTCCAACCTCTCCTCTTTCTCCCTTAACATCTCTTTCTTAAGCCAATTATTTTCTCCCTACCTATTATGGGTACCTAACTCTATCTACTCACCAACTTTAATCAACGACACTATATTGGCCCTTCCAAAGATACCTCTCCTAGTAGAAACTCAAGCATCACTCGACATGTGCTTCTCAAATGGCTTCTTGCTTCACTTTTTAAAGAAATCTTGCCCCTTGTAATTGCTCTCCGCAGTTCACATAAGGTGTGGATTACTCTAAAACAAGCTTTTGGAGCTCAACCTGAAATGTATTTCCTTGTACTTTAAATGCAACTTCAGAATCTCATAAAAGGTAACATGTCAATTACAGCCTTTATTCGACAAGATAAATACATGGGTGATGAGCTCGCTGTCCCTGAACATTAATTTTCGAATTCAGTGTTCATTGCAATAATACAAATTGATCATGGAAGTAAATTGAATGTACACGGGTTTTTCTCCTTCTTTCATACCTGAACGACAATTCTCTAGCAAACTTCTCGATACAAATTGATCATGGGAGTAAATTCTTAACACTTCAATCTTACCTTGACGTCAGTGGAATTCATCATCATTTTGTCGTGTGCCCATACATATGAATAATATAGCTCGAAATGAAAATTCACCATGTCGTCAACATCATCTCTTCCATGTTTTCAGTACTCAAGTGTTATTGGCACTTTGTATTCAAAGCACCAACCTATTTAATCAGTTGCCTTTTCCGCACCAGTTATGCTAAAGCAGTCACTGTATCAGCTCCTACTTAACACTGATCCTACACATTCCTTTCATTAAATATTTGGTTGTGATACATTCTTGTTCACACGCCCATATAAGTAGCACAAATTTGACTTTCATTCCAATTGGCATGTCATCCTTGACTAGCTGTCAAAAACTTCCAGCTACTGTTGTTTACACATCCATTAGGTTGTGTCTTCACCCCCCGGGTTATGTTTCATTTAATGAACAACTCTTTCCATCACTCTATTGAACTCATATGGCTCTGCTTCCTCTTGTCGGAACTAGGAAGCGCCTCTGCCTCTCCATCACTTTTATGGTGTGAGTACACATGACAACATTGGAACTACATATCACGTTGTCAACTTTGTTAGTGTATCGAAGTATACTTCAATTTTGTGACAAAGCAGTCCACCATCAATGTTCTGTTTAATTCATCTCATCAAAGGACCAAATGCAAATATAATTACCAAGCTTTTGACTCATCTTCGACTATGCCCAGCTTGAGAGGTGTACTAATGTAATCACAAAGACACATCTTCTTGTCTGACCAGTTCAATTCAATTACGTTGTAATGACACATGACTGACCATCTCAAACAACATCACTCCATTTACTTCTCAACTGTTTTAATCACTCTAAAAGGATACTTAAGTCATTATATTGCAGCTTACATTGTATAGCTTTTGAAGAGTTATTCTTTTATTCGAAGATACCATGTTCTGATGTCTACATATCCATATTCTGTATATTCCATCGTGCGCCTAAACTATATTGAATTTTAGCTGTTTCCATGAAGGATTGAAATATTTAACTTTGATTCCTTATCTTAAATTATCTCCCCTATTTATGATCATGTCAACTACTTTTACTGTTTCAGTTTTGACTACCCCCATTATGGCTGTGATTCTGTTATTGATGTTTATTGATTAGCTTTGTACTTTATTGTTTTTACTGATATTTATTGATAGCTAAGTGCATGATGCTACTGTAAAGGATGATGGGATGTAGCTAACTCAGATTTTATTCTTTATATATCAGATTGCCCTGTTAATTTTGAGTTCCTGAACTACACGATCATCACAAGCAAGTGCAAGGGCCCCAAATACCCTGCTGACCTGTGTTGTTCAGCTTTCAAGGAATTTGCATGCCCTTATTCTGAGCAATTGAATGATGGGACTAATGACTGTGCATCAACCATGTTCAGTTACATTAATCTCTATGGAAAGTACCCTCCTGGTCTCTTTGCCAGTGAATGCCGTGAAGGCAAGGAAGGGCTTTCATGTCCTGCTGATGCCCCACAGTCAGAGAATGCAGATGCAAGTGCTGGCCACATAAATCAGCGGCTCGGCTCTCTCATTATCCTTGTCTGTGGGATGCTTCTATCACTTCTATCGTATTGAAGCTAGGCGAAGACTTCAGGGTTTCATGCTTAATTGGTTTTCTGACCCCCCATTGAGAGTTCATATTGACCAAGTTTTCCGTGATATTGAGTGTGCATATCATTACTTTTGTCCTTCACGTATCCTTGTTTGTATATCAACTCAAGTGTCATGTTCTCTAACTGGGATATGCACCATGTAACCCATTAGTATAATTATTCTTGTATTGGAAGTACTCTTAATTTATTAATTGATGTTTCTCAAGTTTTAAACAGCTTCACTATGGGTTTCAGTTGCTTTGTTTTCAGATTTTCAGTTGGTTAAAATGAGTTTATCCATGGGATGGTATGTTGTAGAGATTTTTCAAATCACCTGATGACGGATGATCAATAGATCTATTTGCATGTAAGAATGAGTTTCTCAATTTATTCCCTGGGATGGAAAAATGAACAGAAAAATTAAAGACAAGCACAGCTAATTGACGACTGTAGAATTTGACCAACATTGATGTGTCAAAAAAAAATTTGTGAACTCTTCTTTCCGATCACATCATAGTTCTTCCGCTTAGGACTATAAAAGAGGACAACTAGAAGGAAGAAGATTATATCCTCTTTTTTTACCTACATTATTATTTTTTAGAGTTATTTTCTTTAACATCCCTTTAGTTACAATTTTAGTCTTCAAATTTTTGGAAGTACGTCAGCTTCGTTGTCGGCTCTACTAGTTGCCATGTTACTGAAACTGCAAAGAAGTTCCTAAATTGTGTAGTGAAGTATTGGGCCTCCCCAAAGCATCATTAATGATAGAGACGACCGATTTGTTGACAACTATTGAAAGTAGTTCTTCAAGAAGTTGGACTCTAACATGCATTTCTTCATCGCACTTCACCCGCAAACAGACAGGCAAACAAAGAGAGTGAATAGTGTCTTGGTGATCTACCTAAGGAACTATGTGAGTGCGAACTAGAAGGATTGATCCAAGCTACTCGGTGTCTCCCAATTCTCTTACAAACTTCCAAAAGATCAAGTCAACCAACCAAAGTCCTTTGAGATAGTGACGATGTAGCAATCCCTAATGTTGTTTCTACTACTTATGATCACATTGCATGGCAAAGGAGTGACATAAATAGAATGATATCACCCAAGTATGGCTCCACTAAGCAGCCAAACACATGAAAAAGTGGGTTGACACGAGTCGACAATACATGAACTTTACTATCGTAGGTCGAGTTTTGATGAAGATGCATCAACATCTTCAAGTAAGTGAGAAGAATTTGCACAAGGTCCATGCGCGACGCTATGAAAGCTCCTTCAAAATCCTGAAGAAGGTGGGGCAAGTGACATACAAATTCGAACTCCCACCCCTCCTCCGTTAGCTACACAAGCATCTTGTCTTCCACATCAACCTACTCAAGCCTTTTATGGAGAACATTGAAGAACCTAAACTTGGTGTTTCATTTTGCGCTCTGTCGACCAACCGAGAATAGTTCATGTAAAAAGTCGAAGAAGGCCTTGTTGTTTGAGGCCTCATATCATGTTAGATGGAGAGGAAGGTCAAGCATTGACAAAAGTTGGGAGTCTATCGAAACACTCTAGCAATTCAAAAAGATGATTGAATACTTTGAAGCTATAATGCCGAGTACATCGTCGACTTGAGTGAGGGAGAATGTCTAGGGTCATTCCAGGGCTTGCCCAAGTTATCTTACTTTGAGTATATTTTTCTTTCAAACACTTAAGTGATCATATTCTTAGTTTCTTTTGTAAGCCCTCTTGTAGTATATTGTTTTAAATATGGTGAAGTTAAATTGCACCTCTTGTGATGGTCCTCCACATCACACATTAGCACTCCAAGCTCGAAAATGGTAATATAGTATGTGAGAGCACTTATATTTTCTTATATTACTTATATTCAATACAAAAGCTAGCATTTAGCCAACGATTATATGCAATGCTCAAGTTTTCATCTAGGACACTACTAAACATTATTGTTGTGTGCCACAAACAAAGGATTAGCACTCACACATGCAAAAAAAAAAAAATCAAAACACCTTCGAAAGCGATCATCGGGTAGGCTGCAACAAAACGACCATAATCCTACTACAAACAAAATAGAAAGAGCTTTCCTAGCCAACATACACATCTAGGTGTCGCAAGTCTCAGAAGTGAAAAGAATCTCTATGACATGTTGTTTTTTCAAAATTTGATCTTGTATCATAACGAATGTAATGGACTATTTAATAACGATGGAGTCGACATTAATTTTGGGTTGAAATGTGAAAGGTAATGGAATTAGATTTGAATCAAATGCGTTATTGAAAATACTAGTAAGATTACTTAATATTAATATATTTAAATATCAATGAACATATTAATGTGACCTTTTGCATTACTTTTTATCTTTTTTTTATGCATGATCTGAAGTAAAAACATTTTACATTAGGTTAACTTATGTTATGATGTGTGTGGTATGTATCAATATCAAAAGACACCTAGCTTCAATTCACAGGTTGTGAAATATGTTTAGACAAGCAGTTTTGTTTGGATGTAAATTTCGAGGCTAAGGTCAAACTAACAAATCCAATCAGGAAATTTTAATAGTATTTTTTTTTCTAAACACACAACTTCGACTGCAAGTATACCTCCTTCATTGTAGTATATTAGAGTAGAATCCATAGGGAAATCAAAATTCATTTACTTAACTAACTCTACTCTTTACTAAAACCACATTAATGAGGGATATTATTGATTTCAAATGCAATGAAAAGAAATAGGTGCTGAAAACTAAAACTCAGTATTATTTTTTAGCTTCAAATTTTTTACAAAATAGGAACAAATAAAATGCAGGAAGATGAATAAACGAATTACTCAATAGTCAATAGAGAATGAACACCAAATATAGGATGCATTGTCGAACTCGTTCTTATTACTGAATCAATAAATTCCCATGAAGAATAATTAGGAATCAATCAATAATAGGCCAATCTATTATTGCATATCAGCACCTTAACTCAACGACTCTCGAACGTCAAAATTGAATATTGAAACAAGCATAACATCGATTTCTAGAGATCACCTTGGATGATTCTCAAAGTTTGAATGATCTCTGCCTAATTTTGCTCAAGAACTACCTGCCAGGAGCCTCTCAGCCAACCCCAGCTTTCTAATTCGGCAGAGTGCTACATCTTAGCCAACACTTCCACTAGGTATAGATTGAGTGTTAGTCTCTTAGGTTCTACTCCCCTCTCGATTCATAATAATACTTAGAAATATGGTTAGCTTCTCATATGGAGATTGTAAGAGACCACACCTCAATATCAAAATTAGAATATCAACACAGGAAATTACAAATTCCTCTTAACGCCAGCAAAACCAGATAGCGGCAATTAAAACTCAAACAAGATGCATTCGAATAACAAGAACGAGTTTTACAACCTGCCTAGTTCCGACTAATAAATTTAGCCACACATGATTGTCACAAACAATCGAAAGACAAAAGAGTTCATCTTCATTATAGACATCACACAGAAATATAGAAATCAGAATATTCTACACCCTCCACTTCTCTCCTTCACTACATAAAAAACTAGTAAGCAATACTCTTCAGTTCAGCATCTCTCCTTCACAGTTCTCTCCTTGGAAAACTGGTAGAAAGGTCGCCTCCTTCTCAGCAATGGAGAATGATGCGACTTTTTTGACCTATATCAAATCCCTGGCAGAGACGCCAAAAACTTGATGTGTTCTAAATACACTAGCAAGTGCACTAGTCGTTCAAGTAATAAAGTGAAAAGAGTAAGGATGTCGAACCCACGAGGACTAATGTAACCTAGCCTTATCTAATTCCAAAAGTGATAAAGAAAAGATTAATTTCAGTTTTAGTTCAGAAAATAAAAGATAAGAAAAGATAAAATCTCAGAGATGAGGTCAGATGAGATCAAATCAAGTTGGAAGATTTAGGAATCTCTCACCGCTAAATCAGATTGAATTGGAATTGTTCCTAATGATAGACTAAGAATTGCCTAAAGTATGATCCTCTAAACAGACGTAATCAACTATCTCAACTTCAGATTAACCGGGATGTTCAAGCGAATCCATCCTAAATCAATTTAAACCTAAGATGCTTTAATGTTGCAGTTCTTAAATTGTTGACCGCTTAAGCAAGTTCAATCAACAGGTCACATAATTTGAATCTCCCGCGAGTAATCAGATTGAGATATGCAATTCTAGGACTCAGAATTCAAAGATCAATCATCTCTACAGATCAAACCACGAATTCTATTACACTAAACAATCAATAAGAGAATTTCATGATAATCATAGAGAAAGACCAACTTTAAGGACAACATGCATATTCGAAAAGAAACAATTCAATAAAACAATCCAAAATAGGGTTCAGGAACTTTCTAACAAAGATAACTAAACATGATAAAAGTTCTTCCAAAAGAAAATAAAAACTCAAACTATAGATCTCTGCAAAAGATCTTCAAGGTTTTGCTCTAACTTCGCCTCCAAAATATCTGAATTTTTCTCAAGACTTCGAATAGATCTCTCTGTATTTTTCTCTTCAAATTCATCTCTCTATGCTCTATATAATAATTCTGAATATCTCTTCTATAAATGATATCTTTCAGCCTTTGTTTTTCTCCTTTTTATACCCTAGGGTTTCATAAGAATTTGCAGTAATCTTCTGATCTCGATCAATGGACTGATTAAATCCTTTAGAAATCTCTTCTAAATCCTCAAGAGTCTTTCAATATGAAGTCTCTAGAGTTCTGGATCGAATAGAAGTCTTCCCAACCGTCAAATCTTATCAAATCCGCGAAAATATAAATCTGCGATATTTTCTCACGACCCGTTACAGAATGTAACGGCCCGTAATAGCATGATTCTTCCTCTAGTCTTCATCTTCATGGCCCGTGATGGAACATCACAGCCCGTAAATCGTGCACAAGCAGGTATCTCCCGAGGCGATTTTCCCTACTTACGACCCGTAACAACTGGTAACGACCCGTAACTCGTGCTCAGGGTGATCTTCCGAGGCGGTTTCTTCTACTTACGGCTCGTGATGGAACATCACGGCCCGTAACGTCTTTGTAGCTTCGCATCGCTTCAGCAAACGTCGTGATATGCTCTAACGCCTCGTGACAAACTTGATAACGGCCCGTAACCCACTATAACGGCCCGTAACATCTAGGAATTCTGAATTAGAGCTTCGGCATAGGGCGTAACATGGATGTTGTGATCGTCACCTTCTTCATTACGGCCCGTTATACATCATAACGGCCCGTGACATTTGAGTTGAAGTTGCATTGGCTGCTGGATAGGTCGTGATGGCGCGTAATGGCTCGTGACGACTGAACTGCTGCTTTTATACCTTCATCACGGCCCGTAATGACTTGTCATGGCCCGTGATGATTACTGAAAATTGATTTCCTAGTTCTAAATGCTCATTTTGCGAGTTGATTCCAGTCCTTAACCTTTTCAGTTGATTTTCTACAAAATATTCACCAACAAGAGTAGAATCATGTTTCGAAATAATATGAATAAATAAAGAATAAAATAGATGCATGCGATGCCAAAATAACTCAAAATTATGCCTAATGCAGGTCCTAAAATATGTTATAAAATGCATGCATCAGCGAACCCATTTTGTGGTGGTTATCTCCCCTCTTTTATACTCCCTTAGGTCCCCCTCTTCTCTTAAAGAATGTCCCGCCTTATCTTGCGAGGAATAATTAGGAATATATCATAAGAATTTTTTTTGCAAACAACATTATTTTTTATCCTCTTCTGTAATTTGTGTGGAAGTGAGCCTCGTAGAGTGTGAAAATCTTTCTTCGTGTATTGTTGTCATCTTCAAAAGAAAGTCCTGCGTGTGAAATTCTTCTCAAGTCCCTGCAGTAGAACAAGTGCAAAACTCAAAGAACTCTTACTCAAACATGTTGGGTGTGAAAAGGCATGGATAGAATATATGAAATTATCAAAACATGTAAAACCCATAAAAAAGATAAGATTATTCAATATGAGAGATTAAATTTGTGATCAAATGATAATTTCACATGTAGAAAAAATATAATATTTTTTTTTGCCATCATTAACTTTTTACGATCATGTCAAATTTAATTATGTTGATTGTATTTTGACCATTTGTACTCATAAAAATGAAATTATGAAAGCAAGCAAAATTGAGATTGAAATTATGTTTATTAGAAGGAAATGATCAAGGTTACTATTGGCGGACTAATAGTAGTTTAACTTTTTGATATATGGAAATCCATTGTAATACATATACTATATGTGTGTATGAAGAGAGAGAGAGAGAGAGAGAGAGAGAGAGAGAGAGAGAGAGA
>LTAE01004205.1:0-18406 GCA_001647135.1 Pontederia paniculata | reverse complement strand
ATCTCCTTCAAATATCCAACCTCCTTCTGTCCATGTTAGTCGGCATGTAAAGGAGATGTCTAGTTTTGATTGAAGAATATTCCAGATTTGAGCAGCAAAGGGGCAGGTAAAAAAAGATGGCTATTTTTTCAGGGGCTATACCGCACAAGGTACACGAAGTAGGAATGGATGCATCATATCTAAGTAGCATGGTTTTAGTAGGTAGTTTGTTATGGGCAAGTTTCCAAAGAAAATGTTTAATTTTTGGGGTAGCTTTGATTTGCATATTTCTTTCCATCCCTGTCATCCTGCTGACTGTAGTTGGTTAGGGTGCCTACTCACAAAGTTGTATACATTTTTCGCAGTGGGTCTACCATATATATTAGGAGTCCATACCATTTGTCATCATAAGGGCACTAAGGAAGGTAAATATGCATAATCCTAGACACCAAGCATGGAGCAAAGCAAGATGAAAGTAGATCAATGTTCCAATTGGAGTGCAGCATTAGATCATGAACATATAATGTGTAAAGAGGAGAATTAACATTCACAAATGTAGGTAGATAACATAGTGGAATATTAAATAACCATGGATCCTTCATAACATGTGTAGTACGACCATCTCCTATTTGTCTTCTTAGACCCAGTTTAATATCATCTAGAACTTGTATTAGTTTCCAGCATGATGCAACCTTGATGTGATCAGATGCAATTATGTTATTCCAGGGGTGAGGCATACCATATTTACTAATTTGCAAAGCTACAGAAGGATCAGACAGGTTGTTTAATATATCTAGTACTCTTTTAGCAGCTAAGGCAGTTCTAATGTGAGTTAGCTTTCTTATACCCAGACCTCCTTCCTGTAAAGGTAATTGAACAGTGTGCCAATTTGCTAGATGAATTCCTTGCTTGTCTCCAGAAGCTGACCATAGAAAGCCCCTAAAATTTTTTTTCTAGAGATTCCATGAAACCTACACAAATATCAACCACACCCAAAGTGTAGTTAGGAATTGAACTTAAGGTGGTTTTTATAAGCATTGCTTTACCTGCCTGTGATAATGTCTTCATCGTCCAACCTGTTAGTTTCCCTGTGATTTTCCCAGTTATGTGACTTAGGTTATTTTTTATAAGTGATCTATATGAAATAGGAGTGCCTAAGTACATAACTGGGTAAGATCCTATATCAATATCTAGTATAGTCTTAATACTCAATCCCCTTTTAGCTGGAAACTTGGGAGGAAGGTAAATAACTGATTTCTGCTCATTTATCTTTTGATTTGTTAGAGCTTTATATTGGCTGAATATATACTTGAGTCTCCTGCAATTTTGATTAGTAGCTGCTACACAAATTAATAAGTCATCAGCATATAAAAGATGGCTCAAAGAAAATGAGTTGGAGATAAAGGGTTGTATTTTTACCAGTTGAAGTTTCATGATCTATAAGAGAAGTGAATATCTGTGAGACTAAGATGAAAAGATATGGAGAGAAGGGGTCTCCTTGCCTAATCCCTTTGTGACTCTTAAACATTTCAGAGCATGAACCATTTATTGAGCATGTAAAAACAGGAGATTGAATGCAAGCTTTTATCCAGCTAATGAACTTATTTGGGAAATGCATGAGAGTTAAAACATTAATTATAGCATCTCATGATATTCTATCAAAAGCTTTTTCCATGTCTGCTTTAAGTATTAGGATTTTTTTTGCCTTTGGTCATAGAATGTGCCAGCTCTTGGGCAATATTTATGTTGTCATGAATTGATCTATGAGCAACAAATGCTGATTGAGCTGGGCTGACTATGTCTGTTAGTGTAGGTTTTAATCTGTTAGCTAATACCTTTGCAATGGCCCTATAAATTACAGTACAGAGAGCTATGGGCTTATAGTCTGTGACCTTTCAAGGGTTGGGCTTCTTGGGGATGAAAGTGATGGATGTATTAGAGATACCAGGTGGCAAGGAGCTGGTAAGAAAGAAGTTTTGTATACTTTTTGTGATACCTTTCTCAACAATGTCCCATAATTTCTTATAAAACTCACAAGTGAATCCATCTGGTCCTGGTGCTTTCCCAGGGGCCATATTCCAAAAAGCATTTTTTATTTCTGTGTCAGTGATGGGGAAGTGAGATGATCGACCCAATGTTGATTAAGTTTAGGCAGATACGACCAAGAGTCTAGGGGAATTGGGGGGTTTATGTCTTGTACCCAAAGATTTTTATAGTAATTTACAAATGTGTGTTTTATCTCGTTCTCATTTCTAATTATGTTTCCACCTTCATCTTCAATTTCTGTGATTTGGTTCGTTCTATGTCTAATGATTGTGCTAAGGTGAAAAAAATTGGTATTTTTATCTCCATCCTTTAACCAACTAATCCTAGATTTACTCCACCATTTAATGTTGATTTGTCTTAAGTATGTTGCATGCTGGTTGTAAAGGGTTCTAAGTGTGCCATATTCCTTATCATTTAATCCTAATTGTTCATCTTTGAGCTCTAGTTGTTTGATTTCTTGTTTTACAATTTGGGCTTTAGTTTTTAATCTACCCAGGCCTTTCTTGTTCCAATCTAATGTTTTGTCTTTGATACTTTTTAAAGAAGATTGTAGAGATGTGTCAGGAGTTCTTAACTGCCAGGTCTGTTGTACTATAGCTCTAGGTTCTTGGTACTCAAACCAAAAGTGCTCATATTTAAAGGATTTAGGCATTTGCTTTTTTGTGTTGGTCTTTAATAATATAGGAGCATGATATGAGACTCCACGAGTGAGAGAAGATAAGCTTAAATCTGGAAATTTAGTAATCCAATGTTGGTTCACTAGTAATCTATCCAGTCTGCAATGAATACGTGCCATGTGTTTCCTATTATTGCACCAAGTGTATTTTGATCCTTGCAATGGTATATCAATTAGTCCCTGGTTATATATCATGGATCTAAACAATTGTATCGATTTAGTTAGTTTAAAAGGTAGACCTCCTTTTTTATCTTGTGGAAATAGGGTACAGTTCATATCTCCTAAAATGGCCCAGGGAATGTCATCTAGATTGAGGGATGCTAGGGTATTCCATAGATCATTTCTTAGATTTGGAGAGGTACTTGCATATATGGCTGATAGTAAGAAGGAGAAATTATCAATTGTGACTAAAGCATGTAAGCATTGCTCGGAGGATGATAGAAAGGTAACCTTGGCGGCATTGGTCTGCCAGGCGAGGAGGATCCCTCCTGCGGCTCCATTGCCTGCCCGAAAGCAACCAGTCCAACTCCTACCAAGACGCCTAAGAACCTTGTTAGTTTTTAAATCAATAGTATGCGTTTCAAGTAACACAATAAGATTTGGAGTATACTCCCTAATGATATTTATGTCTCGGACCTTGCTCCTGAAGGCTCCCCTACAATTCCATACTAGGATCTTGATCATAACATATTATCTTTAGGGTACTGAGGACCTTCCTTGGAAGCCTCATGATCCTGCAGGAGAGGTGAACTGCAATCAGTAGCATTTGGTTTAAGTGTAGTGATCTTACCTTGTTTCTTTTTTCCTGTTTTCTTTTTTGCTGTGAGCTTTGGTGGAAGGGGAGGGGAGAAGCGTTCCTTAGCCTTCCTAGTTCTTTTCGTCTCCTCGCGGAAGTCCTGTAGTAGATCCTCGTCCTGCTCCTCTTTTTCAGAATCCGAAGAAGAACAGATGGCTTCCTTCTGAGGAGTTTGTAGACGTTCTAGAAATGCCGCTGCTAGTTGCTCATGCGTGTGTTCCATCGTCCCCTTTGGATTCTCCTCCGGATTGCCCCGATGTCGAGCCGTCGAGGATCCTGACCTCCCAGAAGCTTGAGGTGAAATAGTTGCCTGCATCTACAAAGGAGGAAAGGAAACCACATCTAACAGAGAGGGAACATGGGGTTGAGGAGAAAGAGTATTATTAGATGCCTGGGAGAGTCCGTCATGGTCTGCAGCCAATTGACCGCTCTTGCTCACGTGTTCGGCATAACGTGGCATGATTCTAGGCGCCTCGAGTCCTTCGTCCATGTGATCTTGTACGTCAAGGTAAGCAGCTTGGACCGTTTGATCTACTTTTCCTTCGTGCAAGTCCCTACGTGGCATGATCACCGTTGTTTCGTTCATCTCGACACCATTGTGCTGTGGTGCGTTGGACATTGCGTTTGGGACGCTAGCCTTCGTGATCATTAGGTTATCCGTTAGAGAGTTCGGGATTGTTTCCGTCTGCCTGTATCATATTTCGTTAGGGTACCGTTGGGGTGATGCTGTCTCGGGATCCAGGTTGGCCTCTGCTCCAAGCGGCCCATGCTTCCGTGCGAGTTCCCAGCGTTGCCGTCACCAGAGGAGGCCTTCATCGGAATCCTACGACGTGGTGGCTATGAGCGTAACCAGGAGCCATAGAGTCGATACCCATCCTTGTCCATCGATTGCAAGCCACCCTTAAGACTTATCATCGAACAATGTTCGAAATGGTGTCCGATCTTGCCACAACTAAAACAAAATAATGGCAGGTTTTCATAACAAGCCCTTTGAAAGTAGCGGGTTCCATCTGGTAGCTTGATCCATGTCCCCTGCTTTACCGGTGTACTCAAGTCCAGCTCAATACATATCCTCGCATATCAAAAATTTTCACCCCTAACTGTATAATCATCTAGTTTCAAAGGAGTACCAAAGATAGAAGCAATGCGTAGAATAGTATCGGCCTTGCCTAGCTCAAAAGATAACCCCGATAGCTGTAGCCATACCGGAGCTGTGGTAATTCGTTCATCAAAAGGTCGAAAAAACGGCTTTGCTTGAGAAAGGGTTAACAACTTACCTTCTATGTTCCATGGACCATTTGTAAGAACCTTGAGACGACACTATCATCCCCAAAAATGAAAAGCATATAAAAGTTACCTAATTCCACTACCTTCAGACGAGAGGTTATTTGCCACAGTACCGGAAGTTCTGCTCGTAGCCTGTCAGCAGATACCTCAGACCCAACTTCTTTGCACCTCCTCAGTGCGCTGGGAAATTTCTTCCGCTTGTATTATGACTTCATCCTTGGACGCCTCTTGTATGGCTTGCAAGTGCTTCTTCGAGATCATAGGAGGAACCGCAAAAGGAAGGTTCCTAACAACATCGGACCATCTAGCGCCGGAGGGTTTTGGAGTAGGAAGGAGTGGAGGGGGAATGGGAAGATCTGGTCAATTTTTGGAGGTGGATGGTTGGGAGAGGGTAGAGGGCTGAGGAGGGGGGAAAGGGGGGAACGAGTGTGGAGGTTCCATTTCCCAAGCGATTTTACAAGATGTTGCTTACCACTTAGACTTGACTTTGAAATAAGACTTTTATATACAGTAAAGCATATAGTTACGATATTTTTTATTTATAGATTATGATATTGTTTATTATGTTGAGATAATAAATATAAAGGGGATTTTGAGTCTTTTGATTATAAAAATAACTTATCAATCATTTTATTATTAAATAATACACCACTTATCATCATCATCATCATCATCATCATCATCATCATCATCATCATCATCATCATCATCATCATCATCATTATTATTATTATTATTATTATTATTATTATTATTATTATTATTATTATTATTATTATTATTATTATTATTATTATTATTATTATTATTATTATTATTATTATTATTATTATCAATCCACTTATCCAAACTTATCTTTTAAAATTAATCACAATATTTAAAAGTATTTTTATTAACTAAGTTAAATATATTGTTAAAGTACTTTATCAACATTTTGTATGGTTAAGCAAATGAGACTTGTTAGCCTATGGTAGGGGTGTTCACGGGTCGGGTTTGACTCGACACTATCTAAAATATGACTCAATCCGATTAATTTTGTTCGGGTTAGGTTGGATCATATTAATGATAAATTAGTCATCGAATTCGATTCAACACGATTTTTATTGGCGGTTGGAGCAGATCGAGTCATCAGTTTATCAATTAAACTTTTTTATATATTTTAATTATTTTTTAAAATATTTAACATTAATATATTTCAAAAAAGAAAAAATATTTTTTCAACAGTTTGTAATAATTTTAAAGGATATAAAGTATAGTTTTTAATAAATTTTAATTTTAAAATAATATATTTTTTTATCAAGAATAAATTGATTTATATTTAATAAAAAATATAAAAAAAGTTTGGATCATCGAGTCGAGTTGATCGAATTTAAAAGATTGAAACACATACTCGACCAATTGATGACCGTATTATAATTGGATTAGTTTGGATTCGATTCAATTGAGATTGAAACAATTCGGATCATCGGGTTCGGATCAATTCCCTACCAGAGAAGTGGAGATTGTTCAATGCCACTATACGTCACTGAAATTACAAAATTACCTAGAAACCTTTTTGTTCGTCTTCCCTTATGCTTCGTTCGTTTCCCTCTCCGCAGCCGCCGAGCCGCTTCTCTGCCGACGCCAACGTTCTCCTGAGAGTCGATCGCTGTTGTTCCTTTCTTACTTTTCACTTTGATATTCTGCTTCATTTAAGTTCGCCGGCTGGTGGGGCTCCCGGAAGCGTCACTCTCCGGGAACTATAAATCAGACGTTTTAAGCATGGCTTCGGTTCTCCTTCTCGCGAGGAAGAGGATCGGGTTGTTCTGCGGCGCGACGATTCCTCTCTGCCGGAGCTCAGCAATGCCCCTCCCGCAACCCCGTAGGTAATGCCTCTCTTCGATTGTGTCCCTAAAACGGATGAAGTTGGAAACTTGTGCTTAATTGATTTTCGATTTGCTCGGTTTTCTAATTTTTTGACATAAAGTTGTAAACTTTTCGGTCAGTTTACTTGGAATTTTGATGATTTGTCTACTTTAATGTCATAGAACATATTGTTGAAGATGTAATTATGCGTGCAATTTCTTGGTGTAGAACTCCATACAACTAACTGTTCTAGAGGAAAAAAAAACAGTTCTTTAAAGTCGACTGAAATTTATTACTTGCAGGAATCATCTTACGGGGAACAATGGTGGATTTATCCCCATGTTTTTTTGCTTATCATCTATACCGAGGTTTGTGCATATTTCTTTTTTCTCGATGTGTACATGGCACAAAGGCTACAGGGCGATGATACTTCCGACCCCTACTCCAGTGTCTTCTTTGGCATTCCAAAATTTGGTTGCAAATAATATCTTTAACATGCAATTGCTCCAAGTCAGATATAGAACCAATGCATTAGTGACTCTGGATACAGATAACGACGTAGTTAGATTTTCCCTTGGTAAGGCAAGTGTTAAGGCAGGAGTTCAATCAAAAGGCATGAAGAAGCCGAAGAAGCAGAAGATGTCTAGAAAAGCAAAACTAAATGAGCTTAAGTGGTACCGCCTAAAGGCCAAAAAGAAGATGAAATCACCGAATCCTGAAGTTAGGATTAGGTACAAGTTGGAGAAGGTTAGACTCCTGAGAAATTTCACTATCAGAATTTGTTGTATTTTGATGTTATTTAGCAGTGAATTAATGCTGCAGTAATTTGTTATTGCTAAATTCTTTTCTCGTACACTCACTGTTTGTTTGTTTGTTGCTGCCATGTTAAACTGACTTTAGTAGTCTGTTCGCATACTGGTGTTCATTAATCACTTTAGATAATAAAGAAAATGTCCTCCTATTAAACCTTTCTCGCTTTTCAGGCGAAAAGGAAAGAGGAATGGCTTATTGAGAAGTTGAGGAAGTACGAGGTTCCAAAATCTCCGGAACCGATACATGATCCTGAAATTCTTACTGAAGAAGAGCACTTTTACCTGAAACGCACAGGTGAAAAGAAAAAGAATTATGTTCCTGTTGGGAGAAGAGGAGTATTTGGTGGGGTGGTTCTCAATATGCATCTTCATTGGAAGAAGCATGAGACTGTTAAAGTAGTTTGCAAGCCTTGTAAACCGGGACAGATTCATGAATATGCAGAGGAACTTGCGAGACTCAGTAAGGGCACCGTAATTGATATAAAGCCTAACAACATAATAATATTCTACCGCGGAAAAAACTATGTCCGACCAGATGTGATGTTACCTCCCAATACCCTTTCAAAAGAAAAGGTAACTTCAATTTATATCATTCTGCCTAACAGTGTAACTTTGATATGTATTCAAATTTACTTCTGACTTTCAAACTGTAGTTTTAGATATCAAAATATTTGTTTCGTAATGACCTTCCAGACAAAAGCGTTACATAATTACGTTACAGTGGGATTCTCTTGTGCCCTTCCAGATCATATTACCTTATGTACACAATTGTGCATATCTTTACAAGTCATAATCAGATTATATGGTTGTTGCTTTGCAGTTTCTTATCATGTTGGGATTGTCTCTCTTTTCTTGTCCAATCCTACACCTAAAACTATTTGATCATAATTCAAAGGGTAAAACCTTAATTATATGGGATGATTTTTTTTGTTTACTCTGTTGATGTTACTCTTATACACGTCCTTACGAGTAATTTTAAATGTGTTATAGGCCTTGGAGAAATACAAATTTGAGCAGTCTCTTGAGCACACCAGCCAGTTCATTGAAAAGCTAGAGCAGGAACTTGAAGAATATCATAAATATGTTGCGATGTATAAGAAACGAGAAGCCAAAACTGATAACACTATTGCTGATGATAGAGAGTAATGAGAAATCAATTTTTATTTATCATTCTGTTTATCTCATGATATGCAAATTCAAGATATCTCACAACAGGTCTAAGATTGGCAGCAGAGTCGCGAATTTTCTTCTCTCCACTCGCAGTATATATCTCACCATACTCGTGAAACTTTCTCAAAGAGTTCTTGCCACTCAGTAAATGAAGCTTTAGCAACAGTTATCAACCAGGATTTACTAGCCGCATCACAGTATCCAACTTCTCTTTAGAGGGTGTTGCGAGAAACTCATGAATCTCTCATGTAGAGATTGTTTGCAAATGGACAAATCATGCTTTAGAGACATTTGTTGGCCATAGTTCACCAGCCACAGCACCTAAATCGGGACTAGGTAATGTCCACAAATACTAGAATACAGTTTCCACAATGAGGGCACAGGTAGCTCTTGCTGTTGTGATATTTCTTTGAATCTTGTGGCTAGTTAATAATGGAAGAAATTTGAGGTTAACTTTTTAGCTTTAACTAACATAATACTTATATGAGTATTAAATTCTGTAACGTAGTGATAATTTTTTTTAAAGATTTTATTATTCTAATTCATTCACAGAGTCAATGCTGACCTTGTAATGACCTAGTTCTAACTTATATTTTACTTGATGTCGTTTCATATTGTTTAAACTGAGATAATGTACATGCACAACTCGGAAATATTTATTTCATTAAAAGAATGATAACAGATTTTATACAGTTTCTTCTTGGACATTGATGCTAATTGTTTTTAACGACTTCAGAAAATAATTAATATAAATAAACTGTGCATACTTTAATCGGTTCCTGTAACCTTAATTACAAAATATTTCATTTGGAACCTTATCAAGTGCTGCATAAGTAACAAAGTGGTATCTATGTGAAATGTTTTGTTACAGACTTTCGAAAGAATTCATTTTAAAATGTCAAAGCCTTCATTCTGTAAATTTGTGTTGTACAAGTGTTTTATAATTTATGAACAAGTGACATGTATAAAATTATTAGGGTCCTTGCTTAAGGAGGTTTCGAACTAATAGAAATTTTTTGTTGGGAGCTCCATCCATCATAATTAGGTGTTTGACTTGATGCGATACATATTAGTCGGATGCTAATAGCTTCGGATACCGTGAGAAAAAATAAAATTATTCAGGTGCACATAAGTTAGCACGTATAATGGAGCACTCCTCACATAAGTATATATGAATCGTTGGATGACTTATTAGTGTAATTATTATTTTATATTTAATGATTTTGATGTGGTCTAAAACATGATTGATGAGAGCCCTTCTCAAATTTCATTGCATAACAATTTCTACTTTTAAATTTAAGGTGAGGTAAACATCTTACATGTACATACAATCTACATCAATGATGCAAACATCGTGGTGTGGCAGTGTGCGTACTGCATGCATTCATAAGAAAGGAGGTAACCTCATGAAGTTACAACAAATATAATCTCCCACAAGTGCAATAAAGTAGACATAGGATGCTCTTCATGAATACTTTTCTGTGATGTCGAATCGAATTTTGATATTTAGAATATAAGAACTGAACAGAAAATTTGTTATCTGTACATAGAACATAAAAGATGTTTTTTTTTTTTGGATAAGCTTCAAACATGAAAACTGAAGTGGGTACCATACGTGTAAAAAGTCTGCTTTGTAGCAAACAAATCAGTAACAGATAATTGATCACGGAGAGGTCATGCTGCAACAAGGACAAAATAAGAAGGAAACAGGTAGAAATCGTCCTGCACACTTTACAGCCGTTGTTGCAGCTGAGCTGCGAGTACTGCCAGTGCATCAAGTTGTTCGCGAGAGGAAGCAAACATCAAGTGCAGAGGTTTCGTCGATCTTTGTGTTCATATATATGAAGGTTTCTTCATGATTGTTGTGTGTCTCATACATTTGTATTCTCCCAATGTCCAACAATGCAGGCAAATTTCCTCGCACCAGTTACCATATGAAGATATGGACAATGACAAAAAAATACAAGTTGCGTCAAGGATCAGCGCGAGGATTTGTGTACTTTGTCTGGTTCACATGAATCTGATACTAAATGTAGCTCAATGCTTCCAGCCCATCCCTGTGAAAGTTGTGAAATTAAAATCGAATTCTGAATTTAAGTTAATTATGCACTGAATTAGTCCAGACTTTTTTAAAATGTTGAGATATAATTCGCTTTATATAACATATTTTTTTCAAAATTCTCCTTATGATATTTTTTTACAGCTACCAAAATATTTTCACCTCCTTCAGCCAAACACTTTAGTTTTCTTGAGGTAAAAATAGTTGTCTTCACATGTTATCCTTCTATTTATGAGAAGTAATTTTCAGAATTAGTACCCAACTTTACCTAAGATCCCAAGTTGATCCCTCAACTTTTTTTTTAACGAATTAGTCCCTCAACTATATAATCATTTCACAATTAGTTCCTTTTATATATTATAATTATATTTTGGTGACAGCCACATCATTTATTTTTCATCAATTATTTATTGATGTGATAGCCACATTAATGACACACAAATAAACACTTGAGAAATAAAGAATAAAAGCAGAAATATCATTAGACAATAACATATAAACATACAAAATTACTTGATAAGAAATAGATCATATGCATTCACGATCTTATAAAAGAACTTTTATTATTTTCTTTTCACGATCTTATACTTTCACAAAAATTAAAAAGTACTCTAATGTTGTTTCAATTTCTAAAGTTATAGTTATTAATGTTGGAAATAACATGTGAAGATTAATCATCTAATTATTTAGGAGATTAACTATATAGTTTTTTATTATTCTAATTTTGTTATATGTATATGTTTTTAATAGTGGTTATGTACTTTGATTATTTTAACACGAAAAATAGTAAAAAAAATTCTTATAAGATCATGAATATATAAGATCTATCTTTTATCAAATATTTTTTATGTTTATATATTATTTTTAATGATATTTTTATTTTATTCTTTTTTTTAAAAGTTTATTTATGTGTCATTGATTATAACATCAATAAATAATTGATGAAAATAGATTATGTGACTGTCACATCACTAAAAAATAATTATAATATATAAAATAAATCAATTGTGAAAAGATTATATAATTAAGGGACTAATTAATTATAAAATAAAGTTGAAGGATCAACTTGAAATCTTAGATAAAGTTGAAATATCATTTCTGAAAACTATTTCTCGATTTCTGCATTCTGTCGGCTCACTTGGAACACAAAAATCTTGTGTTCTGATCAAACACCTGTAAAATTGTGGGGATCAGTAACTTTATACTGATCAACTTGGGATGCTTTCATACGGCAGAGGATGCCAGCCACCAAAGTTTCAGTGCTCGAAGCGTGTAAACTTGTTCTTGTTGCAAAAAGCTGCTTGCAGTCTTGGAAACTTACCAGTGCCACTGAGACGTTCATCCTCCATTGTGGTAAACAAAATTAACAAATACAAAGGTGGCACTATGCATGCCCTTATTGTTACCTCACAGGAACAAATCCCAGATAAGCCTCACTTCAGATGCCTCCACCATCCATGTGAACTCTGTACCTGAGTGAGAGTGGACCACTAGTTTGTAAGCGCGTAGCTGTATGCCGTCTCAAAGATCATATTTTTACTGAAAGCCAGATTTTGGGATTAACTGTGTCCTAAACTTCCTCTCAGAAAACAGCAAGTGATCTTAACATGCATAGTAAGATCTTAGGGAGGAAAAAGCCCACATGATCATGTGTCACTAGGGACAGAGAAGGGAATGTAAGGCAATGAGGTTTTTCTGCAATAAGGCCAAGATAGTATCAGTATGTATATTTTTTTTTTTATTCAGACCTCCTGCAACCTCTTGTCTTCAGAGTTGAGACACTTCGCGGATATCTTGACATTTGCGAATCTAATCCATTTACTTAGATTCCTTCCCTGGAGATTGACAAAATCTTGGGCTTTGCTTGGACACTGTCACTTGTTTGCATGGAGAATCAAGTAAGCAGCAACTCTCTCTCTCTCTCTCTCTCTCTCTCTCTCTCTCTCTCTCTCTGGGAGTTCCTTTTCATGTAAAAAAATGTTTGCTTTAGGCCTTGGCGAATCCTGCCATTTTGGGCTCCCTTTACACGGGTCTGTCTTGGTGCTGCAACTTCTTCTTATGTGTTACTCGTTTTTTGCTTAGTGTCTTCATGTCAAACCCTGTGCTTTGCTCTCTATTCCGCGTTATTTTCTAGTTGACATTTAAGCTGGAGGCCGTACTTTCCGTTTGATCTTTGAATGCGTGCTTCCTTCTCATCGACTGTGATCTACTTTTTTTAAGCTTTCTTCTGATATTTTTATGTGTTCTAGTAAAAAGGATTTTTGGGGTGGTAGTTCTAGTAAAAGGTTTTTGGTGTGGTCAGAGACAGTTGTGACTTAAATGCCTTCTGCTTTAGATGTCATTGATATTGGATCTATTGATCTCATCTTCACAGCTAGAGACAGGCTCTCATGTCTGAGATGACCTCCCATCATCAGTTGGCACTGTAAGTTCTCCCCTCTCTTTTTTTTCTTTCAGTCTACTGCCCAGCCAATGCTTCAATCTATCAGCAATGCTACTTGGTAATATGTCGTCTGTTTTCTTGTTTACTATCTAAGTTTATCCTCTGTTGGCAAAGGAAAGGTCGCCATATCAGAAGATTTTGTTATCTGGTTTTAGTGCCATTAATGGATGAACCATCTCCAGCTGAAATCAATAAGTTTTTTCCTGTAATTGATGGGTTCCCTTACTCCTGTGAACCTAATGTAAAGCCATTGACCATCAAAATAGCAGGGCCTTCTTCGGTCAGAAGTGGAGAGAAATCTTTCCCAATCTCTCCTTCTATTTCCTTATCTCCATATCTGAACTCCCCTTCTCCACCATCCTCAGCTTTTGTCTCAGCCTTGCAGTCACCTTACATTTCTCCAAGGGCATTGGAAGCACCACCACGGCCCCCAGGGAAGATCAGTGTTCCGTCGACCACGATTCCATCACCAAGTTCACACTCATATACGCCTTCCGACGATGTGCCAAGCACATCTTACACTCCTCCATCTGAGAGCTATGATTACCCCATTGGCATTATCGATCACAAGCATAAGTTCTCTGATACCACGGCAGCACCTCGCATCTCATTCTCCTTCCCGGTGCCCCGGATATCCCTTACGAAAGCATCAATTTCTGCTTCTTCCAACACGAAACTGCGAAACTGTGATGTGTACATTGCATTCCATGGCCAGAACCTTAATCTCATTCGCTTCTGTAAGTGGCTGAAGTCTGAACTTGAGCTCCAGGGTATAGCCTCATTTGTTGCTGACAGAGCGAAGTACTCGGATACCCAGAGCCATGAGATTGCTGATCGAATTATATGCTCAGCCAGCTTTGGTGTGGTTGTGGTGACTCCATCCAGCTTTCTTAATCATCTCAGCATTGATGAAATACGTTTTTTTGCTCAGAAGAAAAATCTCATCCCAGTTCTATTTGACACTGAGCTCTCAGAGCTTATGAACCTTTTTGATGAGAGGTTGGAGGATAAAGATTGTAGAGAGGCGTTTGAAGGGTTGATCAGGTGCAACGAATACAGAATTGATGCAAATGATAGCAATTGGAGAAGTTGCATATCCAAAGTTGTTGACATATTAAGGTCAAAGCTTGGAAGGAGGAGTATTGCAACGAAAGAGATCAGAAGTTTTGAGGAATTGCCCTTTCCTCGAAACAGACATTTTGTGGGTAGAGAGAAAGAACTCACAGAAATTGAGGCTGCTTTCTTTGGATGCTGTGATTTCCATGAAATGGAGTGTCCGAAGACTGCATCGGCAAATGCTAGTTCAAGTGATGGGTTTGCTGATGAGGAGAGTGACCGAGTAAGAGCAAATGGGAGATACATTAGCTTGGATTTTAGGAAGTGCAAGGAGCCAACTTTAGAAGCTTGGATAGAACCAGTGTTTGAGCTCGCAAGCAAAGCAAGAAGCCTTCAGAAGCAGCGTTCCAAGCACAAGAAACCACGAAACACTGGCAATAAGGGTTACAACTGTGCCAATCATGTCTTTTGTATCGGTGGCGCTTCAGGTGTGGGAAAGACAGAGATTGCCTTGGAGTTTGCCTACAGATACTCCCAGAGATACAAGATGGTGTTGTGGGTCGGTGGCGATGCAAGATATTTTAGGCAGAACATATTGAATTTGTCAATGAATTTGGGAGTGGATGTCACTGCAGAGGCCGAGAAGGAAAGAGGAAGGATGAGGAGCTTTGATGAGCAAGAATTTGATGCATTCCAAAGGATAAAAAGAGAACTCTTTCGAGAAGTTCCTTATCTGTTGGTGATAGATAATCTTGAAACAGAGAAGGAATGGTGGGAAGGAAAGGATTTGCATGACTTATTCCCAAGAAACACGGGTGCCACGCATGTGATCATCACAACCAGGCTTCCCAAGGTTATGAACTTTGAGATGATGCGACTGCAGGAAGTCACCCCGGCCGAATCGGTACTGATGATGAAAGGCAGAAGGAAGAAGGATTATACATCTGAGGATCTTGAAGTCCTTAAAAAAATTGATGAGAAATTGGGGAGACTGAGCTTCGGACTATCGGTAGTTGGATCAATTCTCTCTGATCTTGCGATTTCTCCATCTGAGCTCTTTGAAGCAATCGAAAAGATCTCCCCCGATGATGGTAACTTGACTTTAGGTGGCATCGAGGATGGTTTCTTCCATAATCATCCTTACTTAATGAAAGTTCTAGTGTTCTGCTTTACTCTCCTGGATAGAGCCAAAGGAAGAGATCTTGCATCAAGAATGGCACTGTGTGGTGGTTGGTTTGCTTCTGTTCCAGTTTCATCGAGTCTATTGGCAGCTGCAGCAAGTAACATACCATCAAAAGCCAATAGCTTTCATCAATGGGGAAAAGGTCTCACCATGGCTTTCTTCTGTGGGTATACGTGTTGTGTAGTTCCACAGGCTCGAAAAAACGAAGTGGAAGCTGCTCTCAGGCTAGTGAAACTAGGCCTGGCCAAAAGGAGCACAAGACAGCCAGGTTTGTGGATTCATTTCCACCCAATCACACAATTATTCGCGAGGCGGAGAGGTGGATTGATGACAGCCAAAGCTACAATTGATGCTGCGATGAAGAATGGGAATGCTGCAACAAACTCAGAACATCTATGGGCTTCTGCATTCCTGGTATTCGGCTTCAAATCTGAACCTCCTTTGATTCAGCTCAATGAAGGGGACATGGTTCAATTCATAAGGAGGACAGCAATTCCCTTGGCGATCCGGTCATTTATGATGTTCTCTCGGTGCAATGCTGCCTTGGAGCTCCTAAGGGTGTGCACTAACGTGCTTGAAGAGGTCGAGAAGTCCTTCGTCTCGCAGATTCAGGATCGGCATCCAGGACCCCTGTGCTGGAAGAAGCAGCCTCAGCCCAACAACAAGGTGGATGAGTATGTGTGGCAGGATGTCACTCTCCTCAAAACCGCATTGCTCGAGACTAGAGCTAAGTTGCTACTTCGAGGAGGCTGCTTCGACAATGGAGAGGAGCTGTGCAGGACTTGCATTAGCATCAGGACAGTGATGCTTGGCCATAACCATGCACAGACTTTGGCTGCTCAAGAAACATTGGCCAAGTTGGTGAGATGTAGGAGTAAGATGTGAAGAAGCAGATTCCAGAGTGTAGCTTAGAAAGTGTATAAGTGCGATCATGAATAATTCAGCCATGCTTATCAAGATATTATTACCTGTAATAATTTCCAGTTAGTGAAAAGTAGCAGATTTATATGTGATTAGTAGCAAAATTTAGTCATTATTTAATGTTTACTAAAGCTAATTTGCTTTTCTTCATAATTTCATGGTTTTCCAAATGTGTCGGATCGGCTACTCCGACTGGTTCCTTGTGAATCGGCAGCCGGACGGGTCGAAAAACCATTTTTGCTAGAACGGGATGAACCATGTGAAATAGGGAAAAACCGGGTTGAACTAAAAACCCATTTAACCTGGTTTCTAGGTCTAAAAATGGAGAATATATACAAAATATTGAAAGAAAAGAAAAGTAGGAATGATTAAAAATGGCGAAACAATAGGAAAAGAGAGTGAATTAGAAAAGCAAAGAAAATTAGGAAAGTGAACAACAATTAGTGGAGGAAAAAATATATAAACGATTCATAATATTTTTAAATACGGAAATGGTTAGTCTAAAATTATTAAACACAATATATATTTTCAACAAGAAAACAATTTATGAAGGTATGATTATCTTAAATTGATGGTTGTCATTCAATCATTTTTATTTTTGTATAATTTCAGATCATATTACATTTTCAAAGTTGATAAAACTAATATTTATTTAGTAGAAAAAATTGAATTATTCTAATCAGAATTTATTTACTTTGTAGGTCCTGTTTGGGGCCAACTCAAAACGCTGGTCATCAACGTTTAATGTGAGACATCATACGCTTGATGACCAAGTGTTTGGAGGCAAAACATTCTATTGCCAAATAGAGCCATAATTAGCTAGATACTAAAGCTTATTGGATTCGAATTTTTTTATATATTTTTTTCTTCGGTAAGAGTTCGATAAATGAGACAATGATCGCATCACCTAATCAGAAAAATGATTTTCATGGTACCTAATCCTTTGGCTCAAGGTTAAAATTCCATCACAAGTTCTGTTTTTATTTTCTCTTGCAAGAGTTCAGGAGAAGTTATTACATAAAGAAAATAAATGTAATGATGTTAGATGATTCCAATTCAAGCTTAAGGGACTGTTTGGTTAGAGGTAAAACAAGGGTAAAGGAGGGAAAGGGAAAGAAGATTAATCGATTAATTTCGTTTGGTTGTATTTTTAACCGAGAGGAATGGAGGGGAATGTCCCTTTCATTTACTTCCATTCCCCTCCAAATGTTCATTTTTCTTTCAACTCCAAATTGGGGTGGAAAGGAGGGGAAAAAAATATTTAAACTACATTTCCAATTTTATCCATATGTAATTCAAATTTATAAACACATACATTAGGATATATTCGTCCAAGAAAAATTATAATTCTCTTTCCTTCCCTTTAATTATATCATCCAAACAAGATTAATTGTTTCATCTTCATTTTCTTCCATTTCCTTCCCCTAGTTTTCCTTCCCCTCCATTTCCTTCGCTTCCCCTTCATAAGTGTTGAACCAAACATACCCTAAATGGAGAAATTTTCAAAAGTTTAAGTTGTTAGAAGTAAGACTCACACATAGTTCATAGAAGGTTATTACGTGGCATACTCTTAAAACACATTTATCTAATTATATTTAGGTACTGCCTATTTGAATGAATAATAAAAGTCGAAATTAACCTTTACTGAAATCAATATTTCCGTTAATTGTTTTATTTTGGAATATCCAATTTCATGCCGTACTGTTTTTTTTTCCTACAATTGAAGCAAGAACATGGACCTAGAGTTTGGGAAGGGCCTTGACCAATGAAATAAAAAAGATTGAAGTATATAGATATTTCTATCTTGTATTCTTATTTATTTGATCTCATTTTGTTTGACACATCTTTAAATTAGTGTCTACAATAATATATAGTATATTAACGAGACACATTTAAATTAGTATCTATAATAACGTATAATATAATATATTGATTAAGTCAATACACTATTTAAGATATTTAATAATTATAATTAATAATAATGACACGATTACAACTCAACTTTTTTAAATGCTTAAAAGATCAACATTTAAGATAACTACTTAGGGTCTGTTTGGCTAAGCTTATAAGTAGGTTAAAATTGCTTATAAGTAATTTTTAAAATATCTCCATGTTTGGTAACTAAAAATATTT
>LTAE01004204.1:9482-33532 GCA_001647135.1 Pontederia paniculata | reverse complement strand
GGAGGAGAGCTCACCATCTTAAATCTCGATAAAAAATTATAAATCTTGACACCCAATTTCCAGAGGGGTACCGCCTCTCAGCGTGCACTGACCTCTTTTCCAAGGAGGACCTAAAGGTTCAGTCAGAGAGTGTCTCAGATTGGAGCATCACCCTACTCTCGCAGCGGTAACTTGATCAGTAAGCCCCCACTCTCGTGGTGTATGCTCATGGGACCGACCAAGAGAATTGTTCCCCGAGTTACATATCAAGTCTTTCTCGAGGTCAAGGAAACTTAGCTCCCCTCTCTATCTAAATTTTAACTCAATTTCAAGATTATTGTTGTTTGCTCCATGTGAAGCTCCAGAGGTAGGGGCAAACTGTCACCTATCCCCTAACTCAGAAGGCATAATCTGGATTGAGGTTCCTCGAAACTTCATCACTGACCTCTCGGCTCATTGTGTGAAGGTGGCAACACTATAAGGCCCATGTGGACAGTGCACACTTGGGAAGAACCAAACGAACAATAAGAAAACAAACACGAAACATTCAATTACAAAGCATAGCGCGAAATCAAGTAGGTGATATAGGAGAAGAAAACTAAAACATTCAGAGCAGATCAGATTGAAACAGAGGTTCCCCCAGGATTCTGGCGATAAGAGTCTAGCCGAACATCCTGGGGCTAACAGTTACAAAATAATAAAATAGTTTAGCCAACATGGTTTGCCGAAAATTAAATTAAGTGCAGAAAATAGATCAGCTCTAGCGTGTCCTCCCCCTCGTGCGTGTCATCTTCTTCTTCCTTATATCCTCCTTAGTGTCATCCTCAGATACCCTCTATTGATTCCTCAAAATCTGAAGGTCAAAGGAATTCGAAATCCCCAGAATCTTCAAAATCTCGATCAGGTGAGAGGTAAGCTCTGCAATATCCGGGGGTAACCTCCGCAAAATCTGGGGGCATTTATGGAAGTTCCACTGGTTCCTCAGCTGTAACAAATAGAGAAAGATTTTCAAATTTCAAATGTTCAATTAGCATAAATCATGGAAATTAGTTAAAATCCTCATCAAATCAGTTCAAAATCCCAAAATCCAAATATAGTAATGCTGAATATTCAAAAAGTGGAAAATAGAAATAAATCAGGAGAAATTGTTTACAAAAATGGAGCTCGGGGTAAGCTTTTCGGAGGTTGGGTCAAGCAATTTAGGTATACCTTTTTCTGTTATCAATCACCAAAATGCAAGAACAAAGTTCAGAGATCATCATTCCCCTGCTTCTGTGATTCTCCGTCCTCTTTCTTTTCTGCATTCCGTAAAAAAAACATAGTCCTTTTTTTACTTCCTTCCTTCCCATTTTTATTCTCCTTTCCTTTGCATGACATATGTTCCCTTTGTTCTGCTAGAAAATATTTCCTTAATTTCTTTTGTCTGTCATGAGCTATCAAGATTTTCTAACTTTTTTAGTAATTCTATCTTTTTTCTGACATAAGTTGTTGTGTTGTGATGCCCTGAATGCGAAGGTGTGAAAACTTCATTTTGACATAAGTTTCTGACATAGTAATTCTTTTTTTTCTAATCATAAAGGAATCATTTGATTTTAAATACACAAATTTATATAATTTAAATATAACAAGGGTGTTCTCACTAAAAAGAGAAAACTGAGTATAAAATAAAGAGTTGGGTTCAAAGGAGGATATGAAAATGTTGTAAACAACTTCAAATACCAAAATCTCATGCACTTGATGCCACATATCAAACAACATGGTTATTACGCCTCACAACCACTCGTATGACTTCTGTTGTGCCTTATTCACACATGAGATCTAGGCAGATCTTATTTGATTGTTTCACCCAATGTGGTGTTATTATTTTCTACTCCTAACAGAACCTATAATGAGTGAAAGATTATGTGGCACAATAATAGTAGAATTGAAATTAAATGTCATACAAAATAATTTGTGGGGGCCATATCTAAAATTCATCTATTAGGATTCCAAAATAATGAAATCATTATGCCATTCAAGGTAATGATCCAAAGAAAGACCTTAATCTACTAATATGTAATGTGAAACTACAACTCTGACAATGAGTGTGTTAAGTAAAGATAGTTAATGAAAAATAAAAGATGTGAACAAGTCATATGATTTATGTGTGAGATTTTATTTGTTTTTGAAAAGGAAATTGTGAAATGTGATTGACCTATATAATTTTATATGAATGAGAAAGTTATTATGTTGTTCGAATTAAGTGATTTTATAATATTCTTCAAAAATGAGATAAGTGAGACATAAACCTTAATTTATTAGTTGTACATCATTTACTTATGTGTAAGATTCATTAATTTTAATATGGATTCTTATGATATTGAATATATGTGACTTTAGAATTAATATTTTCATTTATGCATTTATTTATGTTTATTGGCCTTTCATATGATCTTTTGCTCACGGAAAAAATACCTTATGTTTTATGTACTTGAATTTTGTATATTATAAATGATGTATGGTGATTGATGTTTATGAAGTCGTTTTGCCCATGGAGCGAGCTTTGGATAGAATGAAAAACTTTTGTGTAGCGAGCTTTGGATAGAATGAAAAACTTTTGTGTTTCATAGTTCTTTTGGATATGTTGTTTTTGGACATGTATATCGATATATATGTCAGTTATGGTAGCTAAATCACAACATAAAGGAAAAAAACATCTTTGGTCGTTATATAACATATTTTACCTTGTGTTCGTTTCATTTGTTATGATATATGTGAAGAAAGTTATATATGCAAATGTCATTAGCAACCACCCAAAATTGAGGGTCCATTTCTATTGCTTAGTAAGTTTTATAATTGATTATGTTTGCCATTATTTAGTACAAATTAATTTTGACTTGTGAATGTAAATTGATATTTTCATTAATGAAAGTGCACCTAATGAACAACAAGTTATCATTTATAGTTTGTTGAGTTTGGTTCAAGCAATATATAGTGCTAAGAATGTTTATGATCTTTTGAATCAGATTCGTCTCATTCATTTTTTTAGAGTTTTGTATCTATTTTTGGTACTCATGGAAAAGAATTACCATTTCATTTAGAAGTGAAGCATCAATGAAAAATGAAGAAATTTAGAAGTGATGCATCAATGAAAGATGAAGGAAAAAATATGCTAGCTGACATGATTCTATTGCCCATGAAATATTTCGATGTCATTCTAAGCAAGGACTTATTTTATGTTTGCCTATTATGTAAAATCTACTAATCGGTAAAGCTAATAATTCAAAATGGGTAATTCGTAAGATACCAAGTAGGAGTAATCGAGTGAAAACTTTTACAAATGACAGCTTGTAAATTACTTCAGAAATGATGCAAAGGATTATGTAACAAGTGTAATAAAGATCGACAAACGAAGTCCAGCTAACCTATTGGAACTAATAGATGTAGTTAAGAAATTTCCTGATGTGTGCTTAGAGGTTCTTCCTGAGAAGTGCCACGGCATGAAGATATTGAGTTCAAAATTGACTCTTGCTAAGGACTGGTCCAATATCAAAACCTCCTTATATGATAACACTTTGTTGCAAGAACTAAAAAAATAGCAAAATTTATTATATAAATGTCTTATCTAATCTATGCCTTAATTAGGGAGCACATTTTGTTTGTGAAAATAGAAGAATGGATATTTGAGGCTTTGCGTTGATGCTTAATAAGATCACTCACACACACACACACACACACACACACACACACACACACACACACACACACACACACACACACACACACATGTGTGTGTGTATATCCTTGTATTGATGATCTCTTTGATTAATTGGTTTCTATTCCTATCCTTTCCAAAATTGATCTACAATCAGAATATCATCAATTAAGAACAACTAAAGAAGATATTTAAAAAAAAATACTTTCAGATGTACATTATGAATTTTTAGTAATGTCATTTAGTCCACATATGCACCAGCTACATTTATGAATATGATAAAGAAAGTTTTTAGAATATACTTAGTTAAATTTGTCATTGTGTTTGTAAATGATATTCTAGTATATTTCTTAGACAAAGAACAATATGAAGAATATTTGAAAAATGTGTTAGAAACTTTGTTGCAATATACATTGTATGAAAAAAAATTCAAAATATGAATTTTGGATGAAACAAGTGATGTTTCTAGGTCAGATTGTAACCAAGGATGGAATCTTAGTGGATCTAACAAAAGTTGAGGTGGTGATTAGAAGGAATAGATCAAAATAGTTGTTGGAAATATAAGTTTTCTTGAATTAGTAGTCTATTAAAAGAGATTTATATATGACTTCTCAGATATTTTGGCACTTTGAACTAACTTGACAAGAAAAAGGAGTAAATTTTACATGGTCCCAAAATCAAATTTTCAAGAATTGAAAAACTTCAACACCTTTATACTATTCCATTAAGAAATGGTGGCTTTCTTATCTATATCAAGATCGTGGATGTGTTTTGATGCAAAAGAAAAAAAAGGTAGTGTCTTATGCATCAAGATAGTTAAAAAACAATAAAAGGAACTATTCTACTCATGATTTGGAGTTAGTTGTAGCAGTGTTTATCTTAAAATTTTGGCAACATTATTTATATGGAGAACAATTTGAGTTGTATACAAAACACAAAACTTAGAAGTGTATCTTTGACCTTAAGGAGTTTAATATGAAACAATGTTGACGGTTATAATTTTTAAAGAATTATGAATTTTCTATTATGTACCGTTCAATAAAGCTAATGTAGTGATATATGCATTAAGTGAAAATGGAAAGCATGATGAGAATACAAATTCATATGTGGAGTCTCTCAAACAATATAGTTCAATGGAGTCACACTGTAGTGGAGGAAGGATAATATTAGTAACACATTTGGAAATAGGATTTAGTTCGGTGAACAAAATAGTTCATGCACAAAATATATATTCAACATACAGAGCAATGAAAACCGTGTGAAAAAGAAACATACTTCAGACTTTGTTTTGGGTATAGAAGATATCATAAGATTTAGGAATCATCTTTTGGTTTCAGAATATAACGAATTAAAACATGAGATTATGAAAGAAGCTCACAAATCAAATTTTGCAATTTATCATGATAGCATAAATGATGTTTAAAGGTCTTCAACGAAATTTCTAATGGAAAAATATGAAGAAAGAAATAACATAATTTGTTTTTAAATATCTAGGCCAATAAGTTAAGATTGAACATTAAAAGCCATCTAGGTTAAGTTACTCGAGTGAAAATGAGAATATATTATAATTCATGGGATTACCAAAGATAAAAGGAAAGCATAATACCATATGGATAATTATAGATAAATTGATAAAATCTACTTTCTTCCTATGAGAAATAGTAAGTTTTTTTTAAGTTTTATCAATATTTATGTTAAAGAAATAGTGAGACTACGTAGTAACTAAAATGCACTTACTTATCTACCTCATATCTCATCCTTAAATTTCACCACCTTAGTCGCTTATTTAAAATCGTGACAAATAACTCAATTATTTTTCTAATTCTTCGCCTCTAGCAAAATAATAACAGAAGTAGTAAGATAAGAGGAGAACTATAATAGGAAGAAAAAAAAGAAAAAGCTACAACTACCTAGCAAGTAAGTATGTAATGTGGTGGATCAAATGTGTTAATTTGTTGATGTTTAAACCTTTGGAATGTTAAGATTAAAGTTAGTTTGATTTATTATGTTGACTAAATTGTTAGTAAAATTGGATCGATTAACTTAAACTTATGAAGTTACTTAAGAAAATGAATGTTGTTTTACCATTGTTTTATGTAGCTGAATGTTTACCTTGTCAATTAAATATCTTGTAATGCTTAAAAAATTATGAATATTAAAAAAATGAGACTTTAGAAGTCTATTAGAGGAAAGAATCTCAAACTAAATGTATTTAAAAATTTATTGATTAATTGCGAACATAGTTCTAGCTAATTGGGGTGAACAAAAGACCTAATTGAAAATATACAGGAAGTTTGGGTTTGAAAATAAAATGTGTACCTAAGGATATGACCTTTATAGAACTAGCTTCGAATTCAAGTGTAATTTCCTCTAAGCAATATGACTAGAGGAAGTTATGTGAAAAAACATTATACTTTTAGCTAATTTGAATTATAAATAGAACAATAACATATTTGTAACTACATGAATTTCTTTAAATAACCATAAAGTAGAAAAATATAAAATTTGTATATGTTAATGGCTTCAAAGTCTATGTTCAAACAAAGTTAGTTTAATCTAGTTTTGACAACTGCAGTGAAAATAAAAAAAAATCCACCTTGTGTCAATATGCTAGAATTCATAATTAATTGTCTTGGCGGTGTTTACTTTCCAAATAAATTATTTGACATTTTAAATTGATTTGAATTGATAATAATGAGATATATATATATATATCTTTGATATTATCGAATATATGTGACGAGTTGTTGTTTACATATTCTTTATCATTTTTGTTGAATGTGTTTTCAGTATGGACTTTAAATTTTAATGTGTAATATGCGACCATAAGTATTTAACGCAATTAAAATAAGTGAACAATTATATGGCACAATAACAATAGAATTGGAACTAAGTGTCATAGAGAATAATATATAAGAGTCATATCTAAATGCATCTATCACGATTGATAAATAATGAAATAGTTATGTGACTCAAATAAGCAAGTCCTTCAAAATAATGATCTAAAGAGAAACCTATAATACATCAATATATGATATTATATAACAGTGACAATGATGAATGTGTTAAGTGAAGATAGTAAATAAAAGCAAAATACATGGCTATACAATATAATTTATGATTGAGATGTTTTCATGTTTTTCGAAAGAAAATTATAAAATGTGATTGATCTATACAATTTTATATTAATAGAAAATGTTATTATATGTGATTGACTTATCTGACTTTTATGATTCTTTGTAGATGGGGTATATGATATATAAACTTTATATGTACGAGGTATATGTCATTACTTATATGCAGGATTTGATATTTTCGTATGAATAGAATTTACTTATGCATCGAACTTATGGTATTTAGTAGATATCATTTTGAAAATTTAAAGAATTCAAAAAATCATCCACAAAAATTTTTAGGATCACAATAATGATCCTCCTAATAATAACTACTCAAATAATTTTGATAGAGACGAACTCAAATCCTATGAAAATAGATTTCAAGCGCTTTTCATTAATATATAATAGATAGTTTTTGGACAAAAACTAATATCCTATATACCCTTTGAAATAGGTACTCAAAATCTATAATCTAGATTAACATCATAGTAGTTTATTAATTTGATTATAACTTTTTCTACGTTACAAAACTAGACTTCAATATTTATTTATTGATATACCACGCAACTTTTTGTACATAAAATATATTTATTTTTTTCTTATACTTAGATTCTCTGTTGATTGATTCTCATGAAATTATTTTGCATACGGTATGAGTCTTAGATAAATAAAAAAAATTGAGTTTCATAATGTCTTTATTATATCATTTTTAGACATGTACACCGACATGCGTATGCTATTGTCACTAATAAATCATAATGTAAAAGAATAAAAAGCATCTTGAAATGTGATTATCACGTACATCGTTGTTTTACTATTATAATATATGCGAAGCTGACATCAACTAGAAAACAATATGCATGGTGTTTGTTAGAGAGTTGCAAAATCCACCTAAAAATCAGCCTAAAAATTAACCTAACCTCTCACCATGGCATTGATAGTAAATTTATCAATTTTTAGGAGTTTTTTAATTATGTGAGTATTAGGAGGATTTTGAAGAAGTTTTAGGAGGATTTTTAAGAGGAAGTTTTAGGAGGATTAGAATTTTTCTATTTGTTATTATATACCATGAGTTAGGGACGGTTTTGGCCCCCTTCGACCTGGCCCCCCACCCCAAAGGTTTGACTAATAAATAATAATTGTTAATTAATAACTTGGCTTCTTGCATGCATAGCCCAACCCAAGTTCCAATCCTTGTGAAAAAAAGGTTCAATTATTAAAATAGAAAATTGTGGTATTAGATTGTTGGATGTTGTTCATACATGCATGTTGTCGGCTGTTAAGGTAATAAGCTTTATTGTTTCTCTCTTGGCTATATTGAAGGAGAAAATTAGATTTATTTTGATATTTCCAATTTTTGTAGACACACGCTTATTTATTTTGAAGAATTATGACGTTATGTTTCTCTTATGTTCCTATCATAAAGAAAATGAAGGATGAAACAAATAATTATCATTTAAAATCTATTATAATTATGACCTCTTGTCATGTTTTTAATAATCTAATAATCTTCTTTTATTCATCCAGACATATGAGATTATGAAAAAAACCTAATTATCATATAAAATCTATTATAATTATGAACTCATGACATCTTTTTTAAATTCTAATCTAATAATCTCCTTTACTCCTTCGACTAGAAAACGAAAAAAGAACTTTGATGTTGTGGGCCTTCATTAGAGATCTTGAGCAAAGCCGCAGAGGTATACATTTTTTCCCTTTACTTTTATTTCTCCTCTTTCTTCTTCTCCGTTAATTTTATTTGTGGATTCTATTTTTTCTTCTTCTCATTATTTATACTTTTTGAGTTTTTTTTAAATCGTTCTATTACAGCACCTCACTTTAAAATAATAAAATTTTCTTCACAAAAATAGATTACACATTCTTTCAGACAGATTGATCTCTTTTATTTCCCAAATTAAAAAAGTTGATTATTTAATTGTAGAATATATACAATTATAGAAATGATGAAAATACATTGATAGACTTTTTATCCACTTCCTTTTTGCCTCATCGACTTGGCAGCCTTTTTTTCTCAATTATGGCCACATTTTCTATGTGATTTTTTTCTCATCTAAGTTCCATTAATTACTTGATCACCAGCGAGATGGACGACTGATATTAAGCTATAAATTACAACGCAAAAATTTAATTATCTTTCGCCTCTCTTAGGGATTTAAAAATTTATCTCTTCATGCTGGCGGCTCCATCGGCAAGGAAATACATGAACGAACAAAGGTATGTTGTTATATCAAAATTTTCTAAATTACCTACCGGCCTTGATCCTAAATTTTTTAATTTAAAATCAGATTATGCAATATTATAAATGAATCAAATGGCTTTCAGGTGCCTTACTAGAAAATAAATGACATTTGTCTAACTCATGATACTCATCCATTATAAAATTTAAGGTATGACTGATCTATTAATTTGAAATATTTTTTTTCAAATGTTTTATTTAAGTACACATATTTTTTTTCTTATAGATGAAAAAAATCTACAATAGATGTTTTTTTCAAAAGAAAGAATGTTGAATCATCAAGTTCCACATAGTAGTTAAATGCAGATGTTGATCACAATAATCCTACTAAGTCCCGAAGAACTACAATCGATAAATTTTTTTATGTCAATTTATTAGAACGTGATCCGGGTCTATGGCAACAAATAGGGGAATATTTTGTTAATATGCGAGATGAAATTCGAAGATGTTATATCAATATGGGTCTGTTTCAACCCATCCTTTCAGACTATCCAAAATTTGGAGAAAAACACAAAAGAAGTTTTCAATCTTCATGGTCTACATTATTTTCGTCATGGTTAGAGTATTCACCGACTAGATATGCAGCTTTTTGTCTTTCATGTTATTGATGTCACAAGCAAAATTGTCCTTCAGGTTCAAATGCATTTACCGTAGATGAATTTCAAAATTGGAAAAAAAGTGAGAGATGACAAGAGTTGTGCTTTTTAGCACATATTGGAAAATATCCTACTTCTCTTCATAGGAATGCTGAAAAAGTTTGGGATGATCTCATGAGTCAATCTTCACATATTCAAAATAAGTTTGAGCAATTTACATCTGAACAAGTTATTGATAATAGGATTCGATTAAAAATTTCAATTGATGTAACTAAATGGCTAGCATTTTAAGGATGTGCTTTTAGAGACAATGACGAAACTAATATATAAAAAAAGACCAGGAAATCTTCGTCAATTACTTGCTTTGATAGCATCTTATAACGGTGAAGTAGCAAAAGCTTTAGAAAAAGCACCACAAAATGTTTCATATACTTCCAAAAATTCAGAAAGAAAATTTGCAAGTTCTTTCAATGAAAGTGTTTTATTCGAGAAGAAATCAAACGGTGCAAATTTTTGTATCATAGTTGATGAAGCTTGAGACGAATCTAAAAAATAACAGATGTCCATTGTATTGAGGTTTGTTGACAAAAGTGAATGTGTGAAAGAATATTTTTTTGGACTTATTCATGTAAAAGATATAGACGCGTCAACATTAAAGGATGTAATCATTTTTGTTCTATCGTAATACAATCTTTATGTTCAAAATCTTAGAGGGCAAGGTTATGATGGTGCAAGTAATATGAGAGGAGAATGTAATGTGTTACAAGCTTTAATATTAAGCATATGCCCTTATGCTTATTATGTTCATTGCATGACACATCGTTACAGTTATCATTAGTTGTAGCTTCAAAAGATGTCATAATCATCCATCAATTCTTCACTAAGTTGAGCTCTATTAGCAATAATAGCCTCATGCAAGCGCAATGATCAATTGAAAACTAATCATGCTGCAAATATTCTTATTTATTTTCTGTTGATAAGCTTCAAAGTGGAAAAAGACTTAATCAAACTTTTGCTTTACAAAAACGTAGAGACACTCTGGAGTTCACATTTAAGATTTATGTCTAACTTGATTAAAATGTTTAGTGCCACATGTAAACTTTTGATAAACATAATCGATGATGAGACTACTTCAACTCAACGCGTAGAGGCAAATGTAGCATATGAGTCATTGACATCTTTTTAATTTATTTTTTTATCTTATATATCATAAAATTAGTTATTGAGATTTAAGATTTACTATGTTAGACTTTACAAAATCAATTTCAAGATATTTTGAACGTGATGCATCTTGTTTCATCTACTAAAAGACATTCAAGAACTAAGAGATGAAGGATAGGATGATCTGATTAAGGTGGTGATTTTTTTTGTGAATTAGTTAATATTCCTTTTTTCAGATTTAACAACATTGTATGTTGCCAGAAGAGGGAGAGCTCGTCATCATCAAAATGACATTACCATTGAGCATCATTATAAAATTGATATTTTCAATACAGTGATAGATTCCTAGTTGTGAGAATTGAACAATAAGTTCAATGATCATACTATGAAACTAGTCACTCTTAGTTCATCATTAGATCCAAAAGTGATGCCCTCAATATTAAAAATTGATAATATTTGTTAGTTGGTACATATATTCTACCCTTTAGATTTTGCTGAGCACGAGATGATGCAATTAAGGATGCAATTTGAGCATTTTGACTATATTAGGCATCTTGCTGATTTCGAGAAGCTATCAACTATATCAGATTTATGTCAATGGATGGTGAAAACAAAAAAAAATGTGATGTCTATCTTCTGGTATTAAGGGTTGTTACTCTTATTCTTACTCTCCTAGTCTCTATAGCTACTATAGAGCGATCTTTTTCGTCGATGATCATAATTAAAAATAAACTTCGAAATAAGATTGAAGATGATTTCTTATCGAATTATTTATGTAATATCCTAAATAATTTCATCTTAAGTAATTCACATAATTAAGAATTTAAATTGAGTTAAGTACGGAATCAAGTTTAAGTTAATTATCATATATTATTTGTTTATGAGTTGTTATTTTAATATAAGAACTAAATTGAGATAACTACTCTTTAGGTAACCTAAAGTAAAAGAATTTATATATATTGCATTGAATTGGGATTAATTTAGTTAATCAAGGATTAAGTAAGTTTAAGTTAATTGATTTAATTATTTGTAAGTTAATTCATATCATTAAATAATTAATATATATTTTATATTGCCCCTCACCTAACCGACCTACATATGTGAAGTAAGTTATCTTGCTAATTGCATGTCAATTCCTTAACCAATCATATTACTTCCTTAGCTCCTCTCTTATCCTCAACTAACCGACTACTCTCCAAGTCCATTCTTATCTTATTTTGTTTCCTTTGGACAACCTTTGCACTAGTTTTTGCTGCTGCCGTAAGGAGGTGAAGAGTAGAACTTAGGGAAAAGTTTAAAAAAAAGGGTGAAAGTTCTACAACTAGCTAAGGTCAAGGAAGAATTAACTAAGGTATGTATGGGTGGATCTATTTGATTTTATTTTTGTGATGATTTAAACTTCTGAATATGAAGTTTAAAGTTGAGAAAGTAACTGAGTTGTATTTGTAGAAAATTAAATGAAATGATATATATTTATGAAATTAATGTGTAGAACACTCTTTTTAGGTGTGGTTTAGATAACTGAATGTTGATTATATGAGTAATAAATCTTATAATGCCTAAAAAATTATGAAACTTATCTGGATTGATACCTTAGAAGGCTAGTTTCAATTAAAGAAAGAATCGTCTCAAATAAATTGTATTTAGAGAGTTATGCATTAAGTATTGAGCATAGGTCTAGCTGACCGAGATGAACAAACATACATAATTGAATATTTGACCATAAACTGTGTACATGAAAATAAAATGTGAAACTTATAGATATGAAACTTTACAAAACTAGGGTTCCAATCCAAGTGAAATGATCCTAAAATCATTTGTCTAGAGTGAGTTATGAGGATAACAAGTGATACATATCAGTTTTCAGAATAACAATTTGAACACTAGATTACCTATAATCACGGGAATTTTTGTAAATAACTCATAAGTTAGAAAAATCTGAAATTAATATATGTTAAAGTTTTCGAGTCTACTTTTAAAAAAAATCTTTCATGATATTTGGACTTCTATAGTGAAAACTAAAAATGAAACTTTCATTGTGTATCAGTTTGCCAGAAAGTGTAGATGACTAAGTTGGTCAACTAGTTATCTTAATTAATGTTAATTATCTGCTTCATGATAAATTATAATAATTTGAATTACTTGTCATATGAATATTTACTTTTCAAATGAATCATTTTTGAGATAATGAATTATTATGAGTTGATAAGGATGAGCTATGCATCATAGTTTTGATTTCCATTTGTATTGATCAAATGTTTTAAGAAATGAATATCATGAAAGATTACGTATAATTAGTTGTGAATGTTAAATTTTGATGCATATTTCTGATCAATTGTACTTTATGTGTTTTCAACATGGACTTTGAATTTTAAGTGTGTATCATGTGACCTTATGTGCTTCAATGAAACTAATAAGTGAAAGATTATGTGGCACAATAACAGTAGAATTGAAACTAAGTGCCACACGGAATAATCTGTGGGGCCACCTCTAGAATTTATCTATCGGGATTCCAAAGTAATGAAATTATTATGTGGCTCAAATGAGCAAGCCCTATGGGCCAATGGTCCAAAGAGAGACATATGGTGCACCGATATGTGTTATGATATCGTAGTGCTAGCAATAAATATGATAAGAAAAATAATAAATGGAAAGAAAAGATGTGAATGCGAGTTATGATCTTGTATGTTTGATTATAAAGTTTTATGTGTTTTCCTAAAAAGAGAAATTGTGAATTATGAATTTATATGTGTATGGATTGTTTATGTTTAAAACTTTATCTTATGTTATTTTCGGATAATATGTTACGTGCAATTGACATTTGAGAATTTTAAATCTCATTATATGCATTTAAGTTTGTTTATTGGCCCTACATATGAGCCTTTGCTCACGAGAGAAATATCCTATTTTTCTCCTGTACTTGGATCCTGCATGCTAAGAGATGATATGTGATGGTTGATGCTCTTGATGCTATTTTACATATGGAATAAACTCTGCATAAAGAGAAGACTTGTGTATTTTACAGTATTTTTGGATATGTTGCTTTTGAATATGTACGTTATTTATATGTATATGTTTATGTTATAGTTATTGTATCATATGTGAAAGAAGAAAAAAAATCATAACATGTGACTACGATATATTTTGGTCATTGTGTCTGATTTATCCATATGATATATATGAGATTTTAGTTTTATAATTGCCAAAAGATATTTGTGTATGAGTTTGTGATTACTTATGTGTCAACTATGATGATCCGGGATCTCGAGATTTATTATAAATAGCTTCCGCTCACTCGAGTTTTCAGGTCATTATAGTTTACTAGTTTATATTGAAAGAAAATTTGTTGAGAAATTTACTATGAATTTACTTGTACCTGACTATCGTGATTTGAAAGAGCGACACACGATATTATATACTTTGATATTTATGTAAGTCACTTTAGTTCTTAAAAGCTTTAATGCCCCCTGATTTTTTATTTCGGGTCCATCCCTGCTATGAATTGTTGTCATAACTTTCTCTCACTTATCGTTACAATTAATTATTATTATTATATATTCTAAATGTAATTTAAAATAAATGTTAATTAATAAGTTATCATGACTAAATTTAACCTTTTTTCCCAAATATTCTTTCATATAAATCAATGTAAATAATTGAAAATAATTAAACAAATAAAATTTTATAATATAATAATATTAATTAAGGTATTTCTAAAAATAAAGTAACTTATTCATTACTATGTAACCAAAGTTATATATATATATATATTTTTTCTAAAAATATGGGCAAATGGAAGTTTAACTTCTAAGAAAGCACTTTATGAAGCTTCTCGATAGGGTTCCTCGAACAATGTGATATCTCCACCGAGTAAATCCTTAACCCTTTCTCGTCTGATAACTAGATTTGCTTCAATTAATTATCTCTTACCCTCTGCTTCTGAAAAGATGGGTGATATTTTTTGTCCTCAGAGTTTGAATTGACTTATTCAAAAAAAGTCTTGTTCTTTAAAAGATTTATCTTGTGTGCAGGCCCAAAATTTTTTTGATCCGTCAGGAAATCGCTGCAATATATATATATATATATATATATATACTGTCCAGAGCGCATCTTTGGTAGCTTAGCTGTCGTAAAATACTACAGAACTGATGAAGCATATACTATTCTGAATGTATGGGTAATGATTAATGAGACAACAGAAGGACAATAAAGTTGAAATAAGTATTTTAGAATGCATTAATATATATGCATTCTTTCTATACATAAATCAAAAGCTGGTTGGACCTTTTTGTTTATAACTTTTTGGTATTTTAGAATGCATTACTTTATTACGAGAAATGGAAAAGTAGAGCCCACCCAGTACGTGTCACTTGCAGCATACAAATTCAATAGCTCATTAAAGCTTATAAACTTTTTTTCTAAAATTTAATATATATATATATATATACTTAAAATTTATTTATATTTATATTATACATAAATAAAATATATGAATTTTATGTTTATCGATTCACATTAATAAATTTATATAAAAAAATGAGTTCTTTAAAAAAAAAGAAAGAGATATATGTTATGTACTTTTCACGTGATCATTTCTTTTGAAAAAAAAGAAAGAGATATAAATCCGCAAAAAAACTTCGGCAGGTGTCGCTTCTCTGAACGCCGACCTTGAACTCACAGCATCGAAGAAGAGCCCCTCACGTCTCCTCCACTTCGGTCCAAGGGCAAACTTATCACGTCGCCGCCTCCTCCTCCTCCAATTCCCCTTTTCTACTTCGTCGCCATTTTGGGGAGGTAACGAACCCTATCGATCTCTCCCTCCCAATTCCCAATCTTTGTCGAATCGCGTCAGTTTTGCTCAAGAATCAGCGTTTCCATGGGAGGCGAGAGCTCCAAGGAGTCGAGAGATGTGGGCAGGACGTACTCGAGGGACGCCTCTTGGGGCGGTGGCCAGTACGACTACTACGCTTCTCCTCCTCCCTCCATGAGCGCCGGCGGCGACTACGCGGGCGTTTCGCAGCCTTATTACGCAGCACCACCGCGGGGATACTACCCCGCGTATGAGCAACCGCCACCGCCGCCGCCGCAGCAAGAGTACGGCGCGCCACCCCCGCCCAAGCGGACGCTGGATCGCCGGTTCTCGAGGATAAGCGATAATTACAACACCCTGGAACAGGTAATGCTGCGTTGTTGCGTGAACCGATCTGTTCTAATTTCTGGTTGACAATTGTTGTTGGGTAGTGTGTGGAAGGAGGAAATTGACGTGAACAAGCCCACAACACACTTGTTCAACAACTTTTAATTCCAACTTGATTGTTTGATCTAGTCAAAATTATTGCAATCCAGGGACCCGTGGCACTAATAAATAATAGCTGAAATGCTGGGATACGTTTTGAAACTTTACCTGTTAGTTCAGGCTGAAATATTAAAAGAGTGTGAAAAAATGGAAAGAAAATAGATGAGCAAAATGAAGATGACTAACAACTATATAGAAAAAAAATGAGGATGGTGCTATGTGAGATCTTCATAGAAAACAATCTTCAATAGCGGGTGCCAATATATGTAAAGTTTTCATATCTTAAAATTGCAAACAGAAACCACCTGGATGCGAATTTCAGCATGCTGTTCTTTAAGATTTTAAGCAGATTGGTTTCTGGAGGAAACTAGGCTTTTTCTCAATATCCTATTTGAAGCTTGAAATAATTCAAATTATGCTGGTTAGCTGATCTGAACCAATTTTACTGCATCCTGACTGAACCCAGATTAAGTTTAACTATATATTCAATTGATGTGCCTAAGAATGCTACGAGCACAGTAGTTGAGTAAGTAATAAGGAAGTGGGTAAACTATCTTCCTACGAGGATTATGAAGTTCCAATTATCCTACTTAACATTTTTATTTGATCACTTAGTAGTCAAGATGATAATAGGAAAATGGGGGTGTAGTATTAGTTAATACTACATATATGTTGTGTTATTTTGAACCATTAGATTTAAGATTGATGATCCAGGTTAAATTTTATTTAGGTTATGAAACCTGGACTCTTTATTTGATTGATTTGTTTTAGACCATTAATTTAAAATCTAATGGTTCAAAGTATAGGACAATATATATGTAGTGTGAACTAACTACACCTCCATTGAACGTGAAATGAAATATATAAACAAATAAATCATATATCGTAGATCAATCAATGAACTTCAATAACAGAAGACAACATAATAATAAAAGTGAACCAATTATGTTGTAGGAAGGTAAAGTCTTCTTAATCAAGTTCATTAAACTACTGAGTCAACTTTTAACTAGTAAGAGTTTAGGTTAACAAAATGTATCAAATTATTATATATCTCATAATTTTTTTGAGAAAATATATAATCTTATATCACATTGCCTTTTAAATTTGAGTCATAAGATTCATACGGGTCTATACGAATTTTTGTTTTATATAATAAAATTATTTTGAAAGATTTCCACTAACTTAGCCGACCCCACCTAGTGGGATAAGGCTTTGTTGTTGTTGTTGTCTCTTAATTTTCTCACCAGAATTATGCGATGATGGTATAAATATTGATCATCATAATGATATTTTTTGGGCTTAAAGAAATTTGTAAATCTATTTATAATGGTATGTTTTATTTTATGATTATTTACTTGGTACATTTTTTCTGTATAAGATAATGGTACAACTTCATGAGATTAAATGCTTAAACTTTAATCAAACTTATTTTATCATTGTCTTTGCGTCATGCAAAGTGAATGTGTTAGTGATATTTACATATTTTTGAATTCTCAACTAAGAAATTCATTTAATGTTTATTTTATAATTATATTTATTTGATGCATAAACTGTCCGACTTTATGATACAATTCGACGACATAATTCTATAAGCTAAAAAATGATTTTACAGAAACTCTGAAGTTCAAGAAGCTTGTTCCAAATCCCTAAAATCAATCTTGCATATTTATACAATTATACCTTCATAATCAAAGTATATCTCTCAAACTTGACTCCAACCAAATCTAATCAGATCTTTACCAATTCAAACTCAATTTAATTGGATGATCATGTTGCATTAAGGTCATAGATTCTTACTATTGAAGGCTCAAACGAAACACTATTAGAAAACACAATTAAAAGGTTGTACCTTAATGGTTGCTCAATGCTGATCAAGAACATATAATTAATACAAAACACTTAATAGACCACGCATTCAAAAGGTTCTAACACAGACGCCTAAAGTTATGTTATGGTTGCTTCAGGTCATTAAATCTATATATCAAGCTAAGCACATCTCATGAGTAATTGGCAATCAACTCAATAGTTAGAATGTCAAGGAAGTATAAATCTCAATAACACAATAAGTGCATGACCCATGTGACTATGTGCAGCCATGAGTATTTGAAAATCTAGTTTGGCTGAATTTGTTGTTGACGCACATGATACGGTTGCCTGACCTTCAAATCTTCATCTTCTTAGCTTTGTCTTCTTACCTATATATAAAATAAACAAAAAAAACTAGTAAACTAGATTGAATTAAAATCTTACTGAAAATAAGAAAGAAAATCATGATCTTAAGGATGTAATGGTAAATGCTAATGAAATATGATAGCAAATATAAGATGGAATATACTAGTATCATTTTGTAGTTTAACCTATTCTCTGTGAGGGATAATTTAACCTATTCGGCATCAACATTTTCTGCGGCACAGGTTTGAATAATTGACCATATGAAAAACACCACAGTTTGATGTCGAAATGCATTACCATATTTGAGTTGTCGTAGTTTCTACTTCAGCAGTAACATTCTTGTTGATTGATTAAATACATTGGTTTCGTGTATAACATGGAAATATATGTAGATTTCTGTCAACCGGGTATCCAGTTGAAATGTTCTCATCTACTTCCTGATGAAAACTTAATATAAAAGATTACTCTTTTTTGGGTGTGTAACGTTTGTTTGCTCTTTCCTATCAACTATAGTAATGTTTTATTGTCCTTGATATTTGAGTTGCACTGGTGTAATGCCATTTACTATTTCTATTGATATTATTTTGGTCATTCTTGAAATTTCCATTATATTCTTTCTGTTCTTGATTTTTTATGCTAATCATATATGCACACCAGACAGTTTTCTACTTGCCTTTCTAACATAGGAATTTTATTTCTTTGCCTTCAGGTGACAGAGGATCTTGCAAGAGCTGGCCTCGAATCTTCAAATCTTATTGTTGGAATTGACTTCACAAAGAGCAATGAGTGGACAGGTAACTATTAAACTGGATTTTTTAAGCTAGGTACAAAGTGTAACTATGGAAAATGTAGTTAGGTATGCTGACCTAAGTTGTCCAACATACATGGTAATAGGTAAATATTCATTCAGGGGACGCAGCTTGCATCATATTGGTGATGTGCCAAATCCATATGAACAAGCAATCTCCATCATTGGACGAACATTATCAGCATTTGATGAGGATAATTTGATACCTTGTTTTGGTTTTGGAGATGGTGAGTCTTGTTTATTGTGATTCTTGTGATATGTTAAAATTACTCAGTACTGAAAATTGCATGTTGAATTTCTTCATATTTCCACAGCATCAACTCATGACCAAGATGTCTTCAGTTTCTACCCAGAGGGGAGACCATGTAATGGCTTTCCAGAAGCTTTAGAGCGTTACAGGGAGCTTGTTCCACATCTGAGATTAGCTGGTATGATTCTATTGTTTTTTGTTTTTGACAAAAGTTCAGTCCTTAGAAATTGGGAATTGTAAGTTTACTCTTTTCCTTTCTCTAGGCCCAACTTCTTTTGCACCAATTATTGAAATGGCCATGAGCATTGTTGAACAAAGTGGCGGACAATATCATGTATTGGTGATAATTGCTGACGGACAGGTAGCTTTTGTTTCTAAATTTCAGATTATTGTGGATACAGCTTTCGATAGATGACATCTTTACTGTTTGGAGGCTCATAACTGAATTATAAGATGTTTCCTTTTTCCTCTCAAAAAGAAAAGATGTAATCATGATTGCTGTCTGACTTGATGATGCCTGTTAGCATGTCTTGCTAAAAGTTGTCTATTGGATTTATAACTAATATAGTGGCAACTTATATGAACTTAAGGACTTCAAACTACATTCTGCACACCCTTGAAACTCATTTTTTTTTGTAATTTTGTGTTATGACAATCAATGTGTTCTGATGCTCATATGGAGGTATCAATCAAGCTCCAAAAGTCTTTTCCCAAACCGAATAGAGTGAATTAAGTGAACTAAAGGGACCTTTTTTAGGGAATTAAAGTGAATTTCTGAATTACAGATTTGTTGTTTTTTAATTATTTCCACCTAATGCATCTATTCTTTCCTTATAGTCTGGAAGGTCCCTTTTTCCAAATGATGTAGCAAAAGAATATTCAATATTGTGGGCTTTTAGTATAGCCCAGCCCATTAGTTTGATTTTCTTTTATTGTGTTTTCTAGTTTGGGTACTGGGTGTTTAGAACTCTATAAATACCCTTGGTTGTACTAGAATTATTCTTTGATGAATGAAAAATATTCCAGTTATTTCTTAAGCGGATAACTTAATTAGGGTTAAGGAGTAGGTTAACTTAGTAGATCTCAATGAATTGTTTTCAGAACTCTATAAATACCCCTGCATCTTTTTTTCTTTGTGTTTCTATTTGACATCTCTAGATTTCAAGCAACATGTGATTATCATTCTTCTGAAGAAGATTTATCTTGGGCATACTTGCATGTGTAACTTTGAGTAGCTCAGTATATTTCCAGATATTAAATTAACCTTGATGCTAATTTTGATTAGTAAAACCCCTATTAACCTTGCAGTCAGTCTCTTATTTTCGTGTTTCTTTGGTCTTCATTTCCAACTTGATATTTGCATCAACTAAAAAGGACCTTTGCATCTTTGAGTTCTTTTTTCATTTCCTCTCTAATGGATCATGCATCTGTCAATGATAGTATTGCCATATGTGCCCTTTTATATTATATCCAGTTATCTGTTATCTCACTATGTGCAAATAATCCTGAACCGATGCCTTATGGTGTTGGGTGACATTGATTTAATTCATCTAATGCAGGTTACAAGGAGTGTAGATACCCAGCATGGACAATTAAGTTCTCAAGAAACCAAGACTGTCGAGGCTATAGTGAAGGCTAGGTAAAATTGCATCATTCATATCTAAAAAGCAACAGTACTTGTCAAATTAAAACCTTTTATATGTTACGTTTTCAGAAAAATGTGAATTGCTTGGAGTGTTAAATTTCTTTTAGGCAGGCTAAAGGTTGTTTATGTATGAAGCTGTGCTTTAATTATTGCGCCATGTTGTTTATGTATGAAGCAGAAACTTTGCCTTCTATAATTGCAGTAAACTTCCATTATCAATAATATTAGTTGGAGTTGGAGATGGCCCTTGGGACATGATGAAAGAATTTGATGATAACATACCTGCTCGATCTTTTGATAATTTCCAGGTAAGAATAAATAAATAAATGCTGTAATGTTTTATTATGCCTTTCCTGTACCTAATTCTCAAACTGCTCTTGTAGTTCGTAAACTTCACGGAGATTATGTCAAAGAACTTGCCACAACCAAAGAAAGAGGCATCATTTGCACTCGCTGCATTGATGGAAATACCTGTGCAGTATAAAGCAACACTAGAACTGGGGATTCTGGGGTATATATGCAGTTTTCAGGTCGATTCCTTTTCCAGTGCGAAAAAATATCACCTCTGATCTTTGACATACTTCTGCAGGCGTCATTCGGGGGAATCCCATGAAAGAATCCCTCTTCCACCTCCTCTCAGGGACTACAATTCTTATAACAGCTCAAAGAGCTTTAAATCAACAAGTTTCCAGCAGAGTTCATCTTTCTCTGGGTATCATAGTGTGGCAAGTGCACCTACAGCACCTTCTGCACTAAGTACAACAGATGATAATCAGGTATACCATATATGTTTTCGGCTTTCCTATCTACACAATGAGAATGTTATACTGCTGGATCAAATTTCCCTAATCTGGTAGATTGATCTACAATGGTCTCCTCTAGTTTTACTTTACCCTTTCCTTCAAGCGATTGCTGATAACAACGGTCTTTTTATTTCTGAAGCTCTGCCCTATTTGCCTTACAAACCCCAAGGACATGGCTTTTGGATGTGGGCACCAGGTCAGTTTGTTCATCTTTTTTTTCTTATGAGCTTAAAAAGAAATGGCATTTTTCGAATTCAGCTTATTTCGTTTTGCAAACAAACCTAACTTATTAAACATATCCTGATATAGTCTTTATTGTTCTTTTCAAGAAGGGAAAGGTGGGTAGCCATCCACTTTGTTTTAAGACAGGAAGACTATGAGATTTACATGTGTATCAAACCATAGGACGCAAAGCTCAAAAGGTGTAAGAACCCACTAAAGATGCTACATAAAAGATATAGCCTTTAACCTTTATTAATCCGATATCATCGAATTAACAATCGCGTATATGTGGATTTTTTGGCTGGTGGCAGGAACAGTTTTCTATTCACATACGTGTCAATAGATAAGCTAATCTATCCATTCTTAGTATTCTTACGTTGTATTTCTCTAGTTGCCTTCCGTCATACATATTTTAACCTCCATAAATAGTTACATAAAAGCAAAAACAAATATATGTTTTGTTTAAGTATATATAACAAGTAAAGAAACAGTGTCACCTTCATTTGACCGATTTAGTGGATTTTGAAATATATGGTACTAGAAGTTAGATTTTAGCATATTTGATAATGTTCTGGTTCTATATTTATTAAAACAATAATTTTGAGCTCTGAAAAGAGTAAAAAACATGAGGCTTTTGTTATGAAATTATACTTTTCTACTTTTTAAAATATGTATTCAAATGTGTCAAGGCACACTCGGTGTAATTGTTGTTTGTTTAGACATTTTGATTTCTTTGAGACCATGAACATCGAAAACATGTTTGCTATTCTTAAGATAATGGTTCGAAGTTTCTGGAAGTAATTCAATGGTTTCTTTTTTCTGAAACTTTTGGGTTATAGATTTTTTTGCATTCAGAAAGTTCAGACTTCTAGAAAATTGAAAATGCACATCACCACTTTGCTGACACAAGGTCATCCTCAGTTTGAAGCACTGTGGTGTTTGAACATGGTCCAGCGGTTCGTCTCGATGATCTGGTTTCACATTTTAAAAAGCAAGAAAAAGACGTACATTTGTTCTAAATGTTCTTTATGTGGCTGTCAAAGTTGTACCCATGATTTCTTATATTATGTTACTTATTAACTACTGCTACCTATCTCTGTCTATTTTTCGGACTTTTTTGTTTTCATGTATTTTTCTTAGCGCATATTTCTTTTAACTTGAACTTTTATGCTTGCAGACTTGTTGTGATTGTGGTCCTAGCCTTCAGTCATGCCCTATCTGCCGTACCCCAATTCAAACCCGAATAAAGCTTTATTGAGGTGTATAGCTGCTTATTTGATGGTGCTGAGTGTCTATGCATCATGGAGGCAAGCGTGGCCGTCTCATCCCATGTGAAGTCCAGCCATCTGATGGCTGCAGAAACATGTTTTGACATGCTCCTCAAATGCCTCTCCATGATTGAAACGCCCATGTACATATCTGCCCGTGCTGTGTTGATACGATGTTTCATGGCGACACATCTAGTTCTAAAGAGCTTGTTATTCCGCTGATTCTTTTTCCATTGGGCTATGTTGCTTATTGGTTTATTCATTTGATTGTATATGACTTCGAATTTTTAGTTTGTAATCACTATGTGGATACCAAAGACATTTACTGCTTTGCCTGCATCTTCACGAAAATACGCGACAGTCTCACTGCGAGGTTAAATGACATTGATTTAGACTTCGATGGGTGCTGTGTCCTAACTTGTAAGCTAGCTGATATTACCATGAGGTGTCTGGTTGTCACATCTTAGGAAACATATATGAAGCAATATGTAATTAAGTTATATATATATATATAGAGAGAGAGAGAGAGAGAGAGAGGGAGAGAGAGAGAGCATAGTACAAGGCACTTCATGGAGAATTGTTCGTGCGTGTATATATGTATATATGAGAATTGTGCGTGCGTGTATATATGTATATATATATATGGGTTTAAACCCTATATATATATATATATATATATATACACACATATATATATGAGAGAGAGAGAGAGATTATATATATACACACATATATATATGAGAGAGAGAGAGAGAGAGAGAGAGAGAGAGAGAGAGAGAG